>RJWM01012343.1:0-56834 GCA_004363535.1 Dasyprocta punctata | reverse complement strand
TGTAGCATTTTCCCAATCATGCTGAAATTGTATTCAAGCTCCACAGTAAATAATGCACTTTCTTCAAAAGAATCTATAGAACAAAACTGACCATAGTAGAAAAAAACCTACTACAGTACATGATTCATTATTAGGTAATAATTCAATTGAGTGAAAACTTAGGTTAAAAATAGGTTAAAGAAATCTTAAATTATTATGTGAATTAACTAATAAACATTCAACAAAATGAGGAATGTTTATACAAGATTGGATCCTGACTGAAAATGGTGTGGAGCAAAATTTAAATGTTACTTAACAAGTTAAAAAGTCTGAAAATTTTTCAACTAATTAAGAAATTAGAAAAATAGTGATAGCTTTAAAAATTTTAAAGAAGCTTCTCAAATTAAGAACTTTAATTAATGAAAAAATATACAATAATGTCAATAGTTGATTTCTGAAAATATGAAATTAATTGTGATAAGAGAGATGAAGGAAAATAAATAGGTGAAGAAAAAACAGATTTAAATATCACAAATAGGTACAAATGGATTGCAAAATAAACATAACAGAAGTTATGCTATTTCAACAATATTCATAAGATATAACTTACAAAAGACAACATAAGATAAATAATATTAATACTCATATGCTGGTAAGAGAATAAAACAATTCTAAAATCCTGCCTTCCCCTATTCTAGGCCATGCTAGCTTTTATAAAGCAATGTGTCTGACCTACCAAACTTCAAATGTGAGCTGCTTTTGTATCTAGACCTCTGTGTGCCCACTCTGATCAGACACTTGAGAAAGTAACTTGTACCTTTTGCAACCTGCATCGGTTATACTAGTCTGCAGTCAGGAGCTTCATCTGAAACAGATTATGTAGTAATACGTTTGTGGGTCTTCTTTTATTTAACTTCTTTAATATTCAGTCATGCTATATTTGATATCCGTTAATTCACACTTTTTACAGTGTTCAGTACCCTAAGAATTCAATTGAAGTATTAATGGACAACTTTTCTAGATTTTAACCAGTAGGCATAAATCTGCTTTAAAGAAACATGCTTTCAGGTGCATATTTCAAGTAGTGAAATTTTAGTTTAATTTAGAGTTCAAATGGATGTGCCATTGTGCATTTCCACTAGCAATGTATGACAGTTTTAGTTGTATCATGGCCTTTCTAATACAGTATTCTCCCCATCTTTCTTTGCTTTTGTTTTTCCTTTTGTCAGTTTACTGTTTTAATGAATAGATATTAACTGTAGTGAAGTGGAATCAGCCAGGGAAACAATGATAAATGCTGCATGTTTTCCACCATTTGTGGACTCTTGAACACTCTGCCCATAGGCGAGACCAGAATAGAAGTGGCCAGACAGCAGAGAAGAAAAGAGCATAGAGAGACACTGGTGAAAGGGTAATAACTTTTGAAAAAATACTATAAAATTGTGTTAATTTTATTCTTTTTCTCTATTCATTTTTGTTTTATTTGGTATACTATAAGGAAGAGCCATCATGTTAACTTCTTGAATATTTATAGGCCAAATGGATGTGACTTGTAATTGTCTTTCAGCCTAGAAATTGGCTTTTAATTTTCTTAAAGGTATCATTGCATGAATAACAGTTTCTAATTTTGCTGGTGTTAAACCAAATATTTATTTAATGGAAATTTTTAGTCTCTTTAAAATTCCTTGCCACCACAAGGCCATGAAATTATTCAATTTTTATCTTCCAGAAACTTCATAATTTTGTTTTGGTATTTATATCTGTGACTATTTCTCGATCTATAGATTTTTGTTTATTTAACTGTATATTATCAGTCTTGCAAATAATGTCATCATTAATCATTTTATGTTTTCTTTTGAATTTTTTATGCATTGCATTCTTATTATTTGCAAGGAAGAATAGTTTTCTTTTTTATGCTTCTTATTGCTGTAGTGGCCAGGAACTCCCACCCTCCATTAGTTCATCCAGTTTATCCATGTTTTTGTTTGTTTTCTGTTTTATTTTCATTTTTACTGTGGAGGAAACTCCAATGTCAAAAGTAAGTATGAAGTTGGCTAACAGGTTTCTTTTATTTTTACTAAAAGGAAAAAATCAGTACTTAAAAAATCAATACAATTAGTTTATGAAAGCTTTTTTATTTTTAGACACTGTTCACATGTGCCTTGTGGGTACCTGTATTTTATTCTGTAGCTATAATAGATGAGCATTTTATTCCTGGAATAAGCCCTACTTTGACATCACATATTCATATTTCCTTGATTGCATTAGCCAATATTTTGTTGAGTTTTGAAATTATGATTATGACAGTTATGCTATACTATCTGGATTATGCTGCTTCTTCAAATCGCTTGGGAAGTATACTAACTTTCTGTATTCCTTGATTATCTATCTTTACTTCATTGTAAACTACCCTTGAAGCCCTCTGGACCTGAAAGATCATTTTGGGGAAAATTTTTTACAAATTCAATTTCTTGGTAGTTGGGTTTAAACTTATTTACTGTATCTGTATGCCCTTTCTTTCTTTTATGTTTTTCAGTTCTTCACATTTTCTTATTCACTATTCATCTTTCTCATTTATTGGATCTCAATCCCTTCTCTAAAAGGGGCATGGAGAATGATGTTCAGAATTGAATCTCTGTGTGTTGTGTGCTAATTTCTCATGGTTAGCACTACTGCAATAAGTAGCATAGCCCAAGCCAGAACGTATGTGCATGCACACATACAAATATGGTATTGGGATATGCACAGCATGTGAATGTGTATGAATGTGCATAAATGTTTATGTTAAAATCATGAACTGTCCAATCCTCATTCAAAATCATATGACAGAATGGAAATGTGGGGAAGGAAAATATGTTAGGCAAAACACAAATGGAAAGTGGGCTTGTATTTCAGCACAATAAATTTCAGACATTTTTGAGACATCACCAGCTTGATTCAGTCTTGTGACCTCTTTCACAAGACAGAGAAGGAAAACAGTATTCAACAGAACAAGGATGCCAGGCACGATGGCACAGTTTGTAATCTCAGCAGATGTTAGGTTTTTCAGTGCAGTTGACAGAGAGAGAAAGATATAAAGAGGCCTTTATTGTGGACACGGGAGTGTTGTAGAAGAGTGTGAGGTTCCCTCTGAGACAGACAAAGAAATGGGCAGGCTTTTGTTAGGTCTAGGGAGGAGTTTGGGAGGCAGGCAAAATGACATAGGAACAGGTGATTGGAGGAGCATTGGCATGCGTGAAAAAGGAAGAGGAGGTTTTTATTTTGGGCTGAGGGAAGAAGAAGCAGGAAGTTGATGTGCTATTGTTCCTGGGGTCTCTCAGCTGTGTTGGACCACTGCCATGATGAGTCAGGGAATGTCCTATGGGCAGAAACCCATCATAGGAGGCTGAGGTAGGAGCGTCATAAATTTAAGCCCAACCTGGACATTGAGTGATTTAGGGAGACTCTGTCTTGGAAATAAAACATAAAAATGGGCTGAGGATGTAGTTCAGTGTGAGGGTCCTGGGTTTAATCTCTGGTACTATGTTAATAAAAAAGGACAAGGGGATAAAGACTGTTAGATATTAGCATTTCTTGGGCTAGGTGGTAAGGCCTTTCATCTCAAAAAGAGAATTCATGCTTTATTATTTGACTTTCACCACATTTGTACTGTGAACTACAAAGTAGAAAGTAAGATAAAATTTACATTTCGTCAGTGGCCACTAAATATTTCCAAATGTAACCCTCATCTTAAAATGAAATCTCATGATACAAAATAAACATTAATGATTTATACTCTTAATTTTGAAGTAGACTCTGATTTGGTTTAAATTTAATTATAATTATACATGCAAGACTGAGGAAAGCTAGAAATATATACATGGATATGATTTTAAGACATGGAAGATATAATCTGTTTATACGTGAATGAGTGCATACATTTTTTTTTAAGTTACAACTTGTTAATTTTTAGAAGTTGGAATTTCTAATGATTGCTTTCTCCCTGAAACCTTTACTGCAGGTCACTTATATCATCGATATTGATCAGCAAAGTTACACTCTCCACCTTAAGAAACAGTAAGTGGTCATTCTTTTTATACAGTTGTTTTTATAGTGTGACACTTTTATAATCACCACTTTATATTTACATTTCAAGGGTTTTTTCAGGGTTTTTTGTGTGTGTGAGTCTGTGTGTGCATTTGCAGCATATAATGATTGTATTTCTCCTGGGGAATTGTTACATGTACATGATACTTCTCCATTCTTTTTCCATCTCCTTTCCCCCTTTTTCTCTTTGTTCTCTCAAGCTCTTGGTATTTTCTCCCTTTGTAAGAGATCTGTATCTCTTTACTTATATTTTGGGTTTCTGTATGCTAAGTTGAGCTTACACAAGAGCATAGATATTATATTTATTTCAAATACTATTTCTTACTTGTGATTCACCACACATTTAAATATGAAGTTCTTTTGAGACAAATTCTATTCAAGAGATGTAATTACTAATGCATATTTGATAAGTGGAAATGACTCTGTAACCTTAAAATATAATCACCAATGATTAATTATGAAAATAACTTTATCCACATTTAATTCTGATCATCTGTACTTATCATTTTGCATATTTATATGCCTTAAGAATTTAACTTGATTTTGCTAAATCATTTTCCGCAGTTGGCTACAGTATATACTTTTAATCTATTAATTTTCTATTTTCACCCTGTAAGGAAATCTATATGTTATCTTGTATGTCTGTTGACATACTTTAAAATTTCCTTTACATAAAACATATGAAAACCTGTGAAAAATGTTTTATTCTTCACAAACGGGTGGTGTGTTAAACTAGCAGTTTTTATTTAGTGATTTATAGTGCTTTTCCTCTGTGTAATCTTAACTCATTTGTTTGATAGATACCATTCCATAGTATATAAAATTGATAGGTAATTAAGTTATTTTAGGGGTCAAAACAATAAATTTCTGCAATAAATATCTGCATGCATTTTCTTGTAAGTACATAAGAAGTCTACAGAGCTTTTGTTTTACAAACTTTCTGGATCAAAGTATAAGCTGAGTTAATCTGAACTACCTCAAAAGCACATTACTTTCTGAAGCAATAATAGCAGTTTAGTTCTCCAAAAGCATGCATGATGTGCTGAAACGCTTTTGTTCATCTTCACTTCTATTTCTATACGTCTGAGTTTAGATTTTTGGGTTTTCCTGTGTGGGACTGCCTATTCAGTGTTTGTACTTTTTTATTTAAATAGTTTTCTAATTGAATGGCTAACAATGCAAAAAAAAATCTGAGAATACTATATAGATTCCTGCAATGACTGCTGCATGTGCAGGCATTTTGTTTATATATTTAAAACAAAAAATGTATGTGGCAGATAATAGCTAAATCTCATTATTCCAATTTCCAGACTGATTCACTTCTCTCATTCCTCATTGCCAATCAGAATTACAATACTTCATAAATTCTGTTTTATTTTATTCTCATTCATCTGTAAATGTTGAGATCTATAAAAAATCATAGTGCTTTGAGTCTTACCTTAAATGGTATATCAGTTATCAGTTAGTGTTTACTAGAGAAAGATATAATACAAGGTATACAAATATATAAGAATTTACAGGTTTGGCTTAGAGTGGCTGCCCACAGAGTCAGATGTGGGGAGTGCAGAGGGTCTGTTTGCCCACTGGAGACTGAGGGGTCTCGCTGAAGATCTGGAACTCACTGCCGTGCCTCATGCAAGTCCATATCAGGAGGCTGATGGGTCTTAAATGAAAGACTGAAGAATCTACAAGTGAAAACTGAATGATCTTCACCAGAAGCTGAAGAGTCTGCACAGCAGGCCAATAGATGACGTCCAAGGCAAAGGTGAAGACTGGACCAAAGTAGTCCTGTCGTTCTTTATTTACCGTTTATGCCACCCAGGTGACAGGTTGCTCTAGGGTGGTTCTTCCACACCCTTGGGTACGGAATTGCTTAGCCAATTTAGTTGAGCTTAAGCTTCTCTTACTCAAGTTGACACAATCAAACAGCCATCATGAATGAAATACATTTTGCATATTCTGTTATGCAACATATTTATCTTGAGTGACAAAAGTAATTTCAGTTCTTTTACATGTATCATCTCGTCTATACAACCTTGAAGTTCTTGTCTTGAAGAAACGGAGTGTATACATTTTCTCAACTTGCCTCACTCAGATTTTGTTTTTTCTAGGGTTTTGTTTTTATTTGTTAGATTTGGGTTCTTTATTTTCAATCTTTGTTTTATCATTTCTTTTTCTTTCTTTGTTTTTTCTACCACTACCAATTTCCAGGAGTTTACTTCCTCTGTGGATTGAACCTTTCTTTTCTGTATGTTGCAAATGTGGTGCTCACTCTATTGATTTGCCTTCTGCTTTTCTTTGAGTTATTGCTATAAAAATAAATTTTTATAGAATAAGATTTATTCATATTTTATTTTATAAATTCCAAGATTGCTCTCTTAATACCTTTCATATCTTGAATTTATATAAAAATATTCTGTAATAAATTTGTTTTTACATTGAAGATATCTAACATTTCTTTAAGTTTCATTACTCAACATTTGTATTGCATTTTCCAATATATATTAGTGCTGTTTCATGGTTTATCAACACCTCATTTTTTTCATTATATTGTGATTCTTTGGTAATCCAGATATTGTGTATTTATAATAAATTCATACTTCTTTCAAAACATTTAATGTCTTGCTTTCAGAATCCATGCATACATATGAATGTTCCTTTTATTGTCGTAATAGAATAGCATTTTGGTAACAGAATTTTTGTCATATTCTTTTTGTATACAATTTTGTAATTTGATGTATTCTATATTAAATGCATTTTCCAATATATGTTTTGGTGCACATACGTGTGTGTATGCTATTATAATTGTGTGTCCTTAATCCTCCCAGATTATTTTAACTCATTTCAAAAAGTATTTTCTTTATCAACTTACTTATTTTTATTCTTCTTGACAATTTTTTAATTCTATGAGAAATGTATTTTCACCCTAGCATCTGCCTTCTCTATTGCATTTTTGTCTGTAACTAGTTTAGAATATTTTTATGTGCATTTTACCAATATTTGTACTCTGTGTTTGCTTTAGCATCATTTCAGTTCTTAATAAACAAATTATCCTGGTCATCTGTATTGAATAACTTAGTTATAACTACCATATCTTTCAGTTTGGAGAATTTTTTAAATATTAATTGACTTCTTTGAGCAGTTTTTACTAAAACTCCATGCTGCTTCATTAGAACCTGATTTTAATGATTTGGTTTGTTCCTTTGGTTCTTTTATTTGCATGGGATTTTGCTTTTCTTTGAATAGTCCTTTGCATTTTTATTATTTCTCTGACTAAGCCAGACTCTTAATTCACATAGAAGAAAAAGTTGTGTTTTTGAGGGTCAAGGTGAATAAACTTGCAAACTAAGATGTCATAATTTTAATTACACTTGTCCCAATAGCTGTTAGATTTTTTCTT
Source organism: Dasyprocta punctata (assembly GCA_004363535.1). NCBI lineage: Eukaryota > Metazoa > Chordata > Mammalia > Rodentia > Dasyproctidae > Dasyprocta > Dasyprocta punctata. The sequence goes on along the minus strand of RJWM01012343.1, from coordinate 49,369 downwards.
TTTTAATTGATGAAAAAATAAAATAATGTTTCAATATCAAATTATAGTTACTACAATGTTTATCATTATCTTCAAAGTAGTTACTCAAACTAGAAGATATAAACCAAAAAGAGTCTTTAAAAAAAGAAACTCACAGATAATAATGCAAATGTTTCTTTTCAGTGAACTAAAAAATGGACTATTTGGGTCATTTCCAAGATTTAGTTATTGCAAATTGTCCTGCTAGAAACATGAGTATGTATGCATTCCTATAATATGATAACTTTAAGTCTTTTGGGAACTATGTAGGAGGATAACTGGGTCAAACCGAATTTCTGTTTTTAGATTTCTGAGGAACTTCCACACTGACTTCCATAGTGGTTTCACCAGTCTACACTCCCACCAACAACATGGAAGAATTCCTTTTTCCCCAGGACCTCACCATCGTGTGTTCTTATTAGATATTTTTTTTATGACATCTGTTCTTTCTAGGGTAAGATGGAATCTCAGTGTAGTTTTAATTTGCATTTCTCTGATGACCAGAGATGATGAGCATCTTTTTATATATTTATTGGTCATTTGTAGCTCTTCTGAGAAATGTCTATTTCAGATGCCCATCTTTTGGGTGGTCTGTTTTTCTTTTTTTCTTTTTTCTTTTTTTTACTTCATACATATTTTTTATGTTAGTCCTCTGCATTGAAGTAGGTAGCAAAATTTTTGTCCCATTGTGTAGATTAGCTCTTCTCTGTGTCTGTTGTTTCCTTTGCTGTGCAGAAGATTTTAAAATTGAGATGATCCTGTTTCTCAGAAAGTCCTTGCCCATGCTGATGACGGTATGCACCTGGAGTTGCTTCTGTTTCCTTTCTTCTGTTCCACTGATCCACGTGTGTTTTTGTGCCATGCTGTTTTAATCACTGTAACTTATTATATAACTTCAAGTCTGGAATTGTGATACCATCTGCTTTGCTTTTGTTACCCAGGATTGCTTTTGCTCTTTGGGGTCTCTTCTGATTCCATATAAATTTTAGAGTTGTTTTCTCCAGCTTTGTGAGAAATGACATTGATATTTTTATTGGGATTGCATTAAATCTGTATATCAGTTTTGGAATTCTTTCTGGGTTAAGTCGATTATGTTGGTTCTGCCTAACCAGAAACAGGATATTTTTCCATTTTCTATTGGCATCCTCAATTTCCTTTTTCAGTCTGATGTAATTTTTATTGTAAAGGTCTTTTACATCCTTAGTTAGGTTAATACCAAGTACTTAAGTTTTTTCATGCTACTATGAATGGTATTTTTTTCCTAATTTCTTTTTCTGTGAGTTCTATACTAGTGTGTAGGAATATTATTGATTTCTGTGTGTTTATTTTGTATCTTGATAGACTGCTGAATTTGGTTATCAATTCTACAACTTTGTTTCATGTTTTTTTTTAGTCTTATGAGTAAAGTGTCATATCATCTGCAAATAATGATATTTTTACTTCATCTTTTTCTATACATATCCCTTTTGTTTCTCTTGCTTGATTGCTCTGGCTAATGATTTAAGGACTATGTTGGACAGGTGTGGTGATAATGGACATCTTTGTCTTGTTCCTGATTTTAGAGGGAAGGCTTTCAGCTTTTCTTCATCTCATATAATGTTGACAGTAAGTTGTTCATAAATGGCTTATATCATGTTGTGATAAGGTCTTTCTATGCATATTTTCTTCAGGATTTTTATCATAAATGGATGTTGGATTCTGTCAAAGGCCTTTTCTGCATCTACTGAGATGATCATGTGATTTTTGTCCTTACTTCTTTTTATGTGATGAATTGTACTAACTTATTTTAATGTATTGAGTCATCCTTGCATTTCTGGGGTCATAGTGTATGATTCTTTTTGGTTATTCATTGCATTTTACTTACCAGTATCATAAGGATTTTTACATCTATACTGATTCAAGAAATTGGACTATAGTTATCTTTTTTGGTTGGTTCCTAGTATGGTTTTGGGATCAGGATAATAATAGTTTCCAAGAATGATTTTATAAGTACCCGTTCCCTCTTGGTTTCATGGAAAATTTTGAGGAGTATTGATGTTAGATCTTCCCAGAAGTTCTTGTAGAATTTGACTGGGAATCCAACAGATCCTGGGCTTTTCTTAGTTGGTAGTGTTTATCATTATTACATTTCAATTTTATTGTCTGTTATTGCATGCTCAAGGTTTTTAAGTCTTCTTGGTTTAGTTTTGGTAATTCATGTGTATCTCGGAATCACTTCATTTCTTTTGAGTTCTCCATTTGTTTGGCATATATGTTTGTGAGATAATTACTAATTTTCTGGATTTTAGAAGTTTCTTTTCACATTTGCATTTCTAATTGCATTAATTTATGTCCTTTGTTTTGGTAAGATTGGCTCAGAGTTTGTATATTTTATTTATTATTTTAAACAACCAACTTATCAACTCATCTAGCCTTTCTGTTTATTTTAATCTCCATTATATTAATTTCTGCTTCAATCTTTATAATTTTCTTCCTTGTACAGGCTCTAGGATTGGATTGTCCTGGTTTTTCTAAGACCTTGAGATGCATCATTTGGGTTATTTATTTGGGCTTATCCTATTTTTCTGATGTAGGCATTCAACTCAATAAACTTCCCTCCTAGAACTGTTTTAATTTTTTCCCATAAGCTCTGGTATATTGTACTGGCATTATCACTGTATTTATTTTTTATTATTTTTAAGATAGTAAAATCCAATAAAACATAACAGAACAAAGTCAATCAAAACAAAGCAGTAGAACTGGTACAGAACTTCAAAGAAAGATACTATGAAAACAATACCTACTATAATGTATCTTGTTATTTTCAGAATAGTTGACCATTCCAACAGGTATGGTAAAATCAAACCAAAAAAAAAAAAAGAAAAAAGAAAAAAAAACCCACAATAAAACCAATAAAAACTCAGCATAAAATAAGGCCAAAAAATTAATCAGAATAAAGTAAAACAATGACAACAATATTGGGCCTCGAAGACAAGACAGAAGAGAATCCCCCATTTTGCTACACTGGTACTGTCATCTTCCAAAGAAATGCTTAGGCTGCCAGCCCCAGGCCTGCAAAATGAACAAGTGTTGAGCTTGTCTTCAGTCTGCTCAGTCTGTTGCCCTGTGATAGAGAACCCAGGGACTGGGGATGGGGCAGGCAGTTCCCAAGCCCTCCAGGCTCAGATACAGGCTCCAGGGCAGGCTATAGCACTGACCTGGAGCTGTTAGATGTTAATAATTCCTTGTTTTGGAAGTTACTTCTGCTTTTGTGTTTCTTCCACATGCTATTATAGACATGTGACTTTGGTCTTAGATGAAAATTCACTATCCAGTAATTTGTGCCCAAATTAATAATTTTTCTTGTATAAATGTATCTATTAGTTTTCCTTGAATGAATGATAAAATCAGTTTTTCTCTGAAAAGTTTTCCAGGGTGTTTTTTCTCTTTCTAACTTTTGATTATAAATCCCCAAGTTGCAGTTCTTTATATTTATGGCACGTTGGAGTTGCACACAGGAGAATGTGTAACACATGCAAAACAGTGGAGCACGCATGATGAGGGAAGAAGCAGTGGTCAAGGACAGCGAGTGCTCCCGTCTGCTACTCTGGCTGTGAAAATACCCGTTGGTGTTCAGGATCTCCAGAAAACCCCGTCTCCTGGGAATACTGGGGGCAGATGTTTTCTTCATAATAATTATCTTTCCTGAAGGGTCATAATTTCACAGAGTACGTTTATAAAGTCTACCAATAGAAATGTTTTGGTGCTTGTTTTCCAAAGAGAAGTATTATTTAGAGGAATAAACTAAACTCCCTAGGTATACTGCATTGCTGTTTGAAAAATAATTCAGAACAAGGCCTGTGAATGCAAATGGTGTGCCCTCGTCACATTCTGCTTTAAGAGGTAACAAATGCAGATTAGTTTTTAAAAAATGTTTTGGTCTGTGGAACTTAAGCAAAACACTAAGTCCTTCTAACAAGAGGCATTAACGTCTGTTGTGCATTTCTGTAGATTCCTTTACCTCTGCTCTTAGAAATACCTGTGACACAGAGAAGCTGTGCCTTTTCCTTGGTTCCAGGGTGAAACCACAGTGGAACTGCATGTTTCAGAAACATTTGCAGGAGAGTTACTTAAGGTGGTAATAATGTACATGTTGCTTTTGGCAGCATCACAGTAAGAACCAAAGTAAAATCACGTCTCTCTCTCTGTCTCCCTCTCTCACTCCCTGCCTCCCTCCTTCTTTCCCTATTAAAAATGACCACCAAAACTCTCAGATCTTATAACAATGATTTGCGCTATCATCTACTTCATTCATTACTACTAAATATTAATGTAGTTTTTATGCTATTGAATATATTGAATGTGGAATCTAAACCTATGGTGAAAATCTAGCAACCCTAACTAAACTGTGACTATGCATAGGTATGCATAAGTTAGTTAGCTATTTTAAATTCATTCCACTGGGCATGGTGCTTTCTAGTTATAGTTGGTAATATTTTCATATACACTTATATGTTGTCATAAACCAAGCAAGGTAATAGAGAAGTTGGTCTTTAGTTTTTAGATCTTGACTCTATAAAATTAAAATAGGTGTACATAATGGAAGACTACTTGGCTATAAAGAAAGATTAATAGGAGACACTTGTAGGAAAATGGATACACTTGGAAAATATAATGTTAGGTGACATAAATCATTCACACAAGCTTAAATACCAGATGGAATCTCTCATTTAAGTAAGGTAAAGTATAAATAAAGAGCAAAGTAAAGGATTATTAAAAGAAACAAGGATATTGGTCTTTCGCAAATGGGAAGGGGTCCTGGAGAATGAGGCAGGGGAGGGCAGGGGAGACAGGGAAAGTGAAAAGAGATGCCGCTTACATGGGTCAAACGCCCGCAATGGAGGTAAACACATGTGTCATACAATGAGCTAAAAATAATCACAAGAAAAACAAGAATGAACTTGGAGAAAGGGATTTAGAGCAGGAGAGCAGAAAGTGGGTAGGAAGGGAAAAGGGATTTAAAAAAAGAATCAGGCCGTGTTAGGTACGTGCACCTACTCCCTAAAATGAATGTGAGCTTCATGTATTTGCAGACATGTACTAATACAGTAAAATTTTAAAATTTGGAAACCAATTATTGTATTAGTTTTTTAATTTAAAAATGTCATTATAATGCACTGTCATTATTTTTATTGAATTAGGCCACCCTTAGATCCAGATTTCCTGGTGTATTCATACAAGTCAGGAACACTGTATACAGAATCTTCCCTTTTGAAGGTAAGTGTTGGTTTCTCTGCTGCAGATTAACATACTTTATGAAGACTACACACCATGGTTGGAAAGAAGAAGAATGCTTTTATTTTCCACAGAGATTTGGGGAAAACTGATCACAAATTCAAGAATAATGTGCTAAATACCAAAAGCACTTTGAATAGAAAAGCCTGATTTGAAATCTAGCACACAAGAATCACCTTCCCAAAGGAGACATGTACTGAGAGTTTTAGGAGATTAAAAATGTGACTTTTCATCCTTTACATATAAGATTTACCAACATTTCCTTTAATGAATGGTGGTAGTGGTTGGTGTCAAACCTGAGAACTCTGTGTAGTTCGATTTCCTGAGGACATTCTGTTTTTCTCCTAAACATTTTACAGTTTTCTGTTTTCTGTTTAATTCTGTGTTTGGTTTGACATTTTATATAAAGTGTGAGGCTTAGGTAGAAGTTCATTCTGTTGACTGTGGATCTATGTGTTCTAGCACCATTTATAGCAAAGGCTATCTTTCTGCATAGAATTATTCTTGAACCTCTTTTGAAAAATCAGTGGAGCATACTTGAGTGGATATTTTCACTCCATTTAACACTTTTCTGTGTTTACTTTTTTTACTATTGCCATATTATCTCTTTTACTGTATCTGTGTCTTAAGTACTAATGTTGATTATAGTGATTCTATCCACTTTATCCTTTTGCAGTAATTTTTAATTATTTGAATGTATTGTGCTTTTCATTATAAGTTTTAGACAAACATGTTCTGCATACAAACATTTTTCTTAGGGCTGTGATAGGAATTATGCTTAACCTATGGATTAACTTTGAGGGAGTTGATCTTTTTACTGGGTTGGGTCTTCCAGTCCATGACTTCAGTAAGTTTGCCATTTATTTGATATATTATGAATGTCTTTAATATTGGCTTTCAGATGCTGTATATATTTTTTAGTCTTATAGCAATTACAAATGAAATTGTGTTTTCAGTTTCCATGTTTGTTGCTATAATATCTAGAAAGTCAATGTACTTGTTTATGTTGATCTTGTATCTTGTAATGTCACTGAAGTGACATATCATAGTCTTCCTGCTTTTCGGTATATTCTTTCAGATTTTTCTACATAGAGCATCATTTAATTTTATTAACTTTTTATTAGTACATATTTGCAGTACATAATATTTACATTCTTTTGTGGAGTTAGTACATGCACATAACTCATCTTAATTACTTTTTTAATCCCCTTTCCTTCCACTCCTTCCCACCTCCCTCCTCCTCTTGGTCCCCTGCTCATTTGAGAATCACCCATCTCCCTAGTTCCCACTCTCTATTTTTTCTTGCTTTCTATTGAACTCTGGGGTTCTCATATTTTAAAAACTGTGATATTTGCACTTGCATGTTTGATTTATTTCACTTACCATGTCCTTTTAATCTGGGATTGATTAATTGTTCTTGCTATAAGATCCAAATGTTGAACGATAGCAGTGAAGACAGAAGTTGTTATATTATTACTATTTTTAGGGATGAAGTATTTGATCTTCCTTATGAGGGTAATGTGTGCTGGCAGTTATGTCATATACTGTTTATTGGGTTAAGAAATTTGTCTTCTTCCTCTTCTTCTTCTTCTTCTGCTTCTGCTTCTTCTAGACTTTTAATAATTGGTTTTTAGGTATATCAAATGCTATTTATGAAACAGTCATTCTGATATTCTGTCTTTTCTTTTTTGGTCTATCACTGGGGGGCGTAAGACTAATTTTGTCTTAAAAGTACAGAAACATGGGACTTTCAGACTCACATTTATACTTTAGAATATTTCTATTGATGAATTATTAATTTTAATTTTGTGAGTTTTATTACATTAAACAATGAGTACTTAATAGCAAAAAAATCACAAAAATAAAGTTGGACTGCATTTGGTGTGCCAACTCTAAAAAAGAATGGCACAAATTCTTACCTGAACTACAATGAAAATACTAATAGCACTTTACATAAAAAAATCTTTATTTCAATTTTCACACCTAAAGCAGTCTGCACACATGCCAAGCATGTTCCATACACAGTGACAGCACATTTGTTCTGCTTTCCTGGCCTTTTTGTAGGACACAGTTGACATCTCAGTGGTCTTGCTGCTGCTTTTTCAGGGATTCTTACTATATTACACAGTGTGTGGTTAACAGGAACATAAAATATCAACAAAGTAATAAATTCTTAATATGTATTGCGTATTTAGAATAAACACCAACATTTTCAGTCAGCTGTGTACTTGCTTACAAAAACTAAAAGATAACATCAGAAATAAATTCCTATGTGAATTACAATGAAAATACCAATAGAACCCTGCCACTAAAATAAACTTTGCTTCAATTGTTCTACCCAATGCAGTCTTTGCACGTGACAGCCCCAGGTTCCACACACACATCTCGCGCTGACGGCACATCTGCCTAGCTTCTCTTTCCTGTGTGGTAGTCTTATTACCTCTCTTTTCCTGTTTTGTCAGGAATTGCCTACTATACTGTAAAACATGCACTTAGCAGGGAAATCAGATATCAATAAAATAAAATATCAAATAGGTAATGAGTGCTTAGAATAGACATCAACATCTTCATATCAGCTGTTTACTTGCTTATAAAACCTGAAACATACCATCAAAAATAAAAGCCTATGTAAACTACAGTGTAAACACAAACAAAAGTCTACCCCATATATAAGCTTTGCTACAACTGTTGCACCCAGAGCAGGCTTCACACAGAAGACTGCGTGATCTACGCACAAGTATCACTTACACCGATAGCATATATGTTTTATTTTCTTGTAAATTCTTGTAGGGCACAGCTGACATCCTTTTTGTTTTCCTGTTTTTGTAGTAAATCTTTGTGATGCTGCACCTGCCTGTTTACCTGTCAGCCCACCAGTGTGCTCCACTATTTTTTACATAGTTCCCTGGGTGGTAACATTTTGTTTTTCCTCTGCTCTAAATGATCTGTTATGAACTCTAGTCCCAATCCTCTAGGAAAATTTCTCTGTGATATTTTGCACTTGTTATTTTCTTTGTAAACTATCAAACTATTTATGCCACACATATGCCCTCTATTTTTAACATGGGATTGTTCCATTTGGTTGCATGGCCATTTTGTAACATTTCAACTCGTCAAATATGCGCTCACATTGGTGTTTTCTTCCTCGTCTGAATCGAGGTCCGCACTCCCTGTATCAGTCTGTATCAGTCCATGTTTGCTCCTTTTCACTCTCTCAGGAGCTTTGGCTCACATGGCCAATGTCTGTGTCATCAGCACCGTCATCATCGTCCACCCACACCACTCCTGTGTTATGAGAGTATGTAATTCACCATAACGGATCATCTTCATCCATGCATAATCTGATGATTCACTTACAACCGCCTTCAAGACTTGACAATCTGACTTTTCATGTACTTTTCATAATACTGAATTGGGCTACTTCTACCAGAAAAATCAAAAGAAAACTTTTTTTTCTAACATTCCTGGAATGGTGTGGATCTATTTGATCCTCTGTGATGGTTGGATAAACATACCCAAAACCCATTAGACAAAGCATAAGGTCAGTAAAAATCCTGTTTTGCTACTTTTGTACACATGCACCAACTTTGCCATTTGTCATACCTAGTGGGTAAACACATAGTTTGCTTCCTGTATCCCTCAGGGAAAGTACTGTGATGTACAGCCATCTACTATTATGCTAAAGTTCAAATTTATGTTGGAAAAGTAAGGAATGGGCCTGCTGGCCCCAATATCAAATATCTGGGCTTATAAAGATGAATTGCACTGATTGGGTTTCAAATCCTGAAACAGGGTAGTGGGGATATAACTCAGCAGGCACAGTGCCTGCCTAGCAAATGCAAAGTCATGAGTTTGATTACTGGTACCAAAAAAAACAAAAAATCCTGAAACAGTACTGCAATTTGTTACTGGTGTATAACTGTCTGCATACCATCAATTGTTAATTTTCTGACAATTTCTTGCAATTGTTTTTGTCAATATGCACAAAAGATAACAGTAATTTTGGTCATTCTTTTCTTAAGGCTAACTTTGTCTAATTTGTATGTTACAGTGATGCTGGAGTCATAAACCATATTGGTTGCAGTACTTCCCCCTTTAATCTTTGGATAATGTAGGATAACATAAATATTGACATATTTGATGAAGCTTTTCTGTGAAGTCTTTTGAGCCTGTTAATATTTTGTTTGTGGGAACCATAAAATTACTGATTCAGTTTATTTAATAATAATAGGAATGTTAAGTTTATTAGTTTATCACCAGGAAGCTGGGTCCTGATACAGCAAGAAACCAGTCCTTCAATTCTTTGGTCCTCAGTTCTTTGTGTCTTTGATGAAAGAGTCCATTCAAGACACATACCTATACTTGTAGGAGTATAGGTAGAATTTATTTTAAAGAAGAGAGAGTTACTTCTTCAAACAAGAAGGCAGGCTGTGTCACAAAGGCATCTGCAGTGAGTGCAAGTTTGAATACCTTTTCATGGGCACAAAGTTACTCGTGGTGTGTAGGGAACTAGGGTAATTATGAAACTTTTCAACCTTTTATTTAGATGTTACTTTGGAATGTTTTTCTGACCTTTTCAGATGGGCAATGTTCACATAAGGGGTTTAATCATTTAAGAAGTTTACAAAGGGTGTTCATTTAAACCAAGTCCCAGCCCAAGGCAGCAGGGTGGGAGTGGGGTGTCTCTGAAGCACATTTACTTTCCTGATGCCATTGGCCATACACTGTGGAAGTCAGGAATGCTTTATGCCTTATTCTAGTGTTAGCCACCCAGGTCAACAGGTACAGTATCAGAAGGAACGTGCACAATGCAACCTCACTGTGGTCTGTAGGATCACTTTGGGGCTACCCACCATTATGCTGTTATACTCTGTGAATGTAAATATGTGGATACCTCATATAAATGATTTATTTGAATAGTTTGTTTCAATCTGAATGATGTCCTAAATATTCATTCATGTTTTTACATATTGCATAAGTTTCTTATTTTTCTAAGGCAGAGGGCCTTAAATAAGTGCACTGTATTTTCTATATCCACTTTTTGTCGAGTCTTTAGTTTGCTTCCGTATCTTACCTGCTCTGCTTTTCTTTTTTTTTTTTTGCGGCACCAGGATCGAACTCACAGGCTTCATGCCTGCCAGACAGGCGCTTACGCCACTGAGCCAAACCCCCAGGCCCAGCTCTGCTTTTCTTATGGTTTGAGTGTGCACGTAAAAGTTAAATATACTGTGAATTGTGTACCTAGTACGATGGTACTGAGAGGCGATGGAAGCGCTAAGAGACTGAGCCGAGGTGTCTTGGTTACTTTTGTCATTGCTGGGACAAAATACTCGATTCCAAAAATGAAGGAAGGAAGGGTTTATTTAGCTCACAGTTTATGGAGGTTCCAGTTCATAATCAGTTGACTCCAAGGCAGGGAGGCGTGGCACAGGGGCAGCAGCTCATTGTGGCAGAAGACAACAAAAGCAGCCAGAACAGAATGGTGGGGGAGAGTAAGCTTCTTTTCCTCCCTTATATTGTAAGCGGGTACCCCCACCCCCACCCCAGGGCGGGTGTAGCAATCACATGATCTCTGTGCCCTCCTCTTGCAGATTCAGAATGTTTTCAAAGTGAGGACTCTAGCACCCTAATGAGTTGCTTAGTTAAACTTCTAAACTTCTCAAGCTGACACAGTGTATCAACCATTACACTAGGGAATGTGGTTTGAACACTGAGGGTGCCAACCTTGAAAGGGATTAGTTAGTTTTCACGACAGCAAGTTATGATAAAAAGAGCAAGCCTGGCTCCTGAACCCATCTGGCCTTCTGTCTCACTCTGTGTTCTCTTCTACATGTGCTTATATCATTGCAATGTGCATCACCAGCCCTGTCTTGGATTTTCATCCTGCAAAATTGTGAGCTTTATTAACAAAGCTTGTATCTTCATAATGTAGGATCTAGATTCAGGTACTGAGGTACAGTAACAGAAAATAGATAAAACAATAGCCCGTTGGAATAGTGCTACAATTATTATCTTAGTTACTCTCTCATTGTGGAGGCACAATACCTGACCCCACCAGTTAAAAGAAGAAAGGTTTGTTTGGCTCATGGTTTGTAGAAGCTTCAGTCCAAGATCAGCTATAAACATGGATGCACATGTATTGCTGTGGCATGATGTTTTCAGTTCTTCTGGGAAAATACCCAGAAGGGAAATAGTTGGATTGAGTGAGACCTCCAATCCTACTTTTTTGAGCCGTCTCCACACTCCCACCAGCAGTGAAGAAGTGTTCCTTTTTCCCCACATCCCCACCAACATTTGTTAATGGTTGATTTCTTGATGGCAGCCATTCCTTCTTGAGGAAGATGGAATCTCAATATTGTTTTAACTTGCATTTCTTGAATGATCAGTGATGTTGAATATGTCTTCATGTATTTATTTGTCATTTGTATTTCTTCATCTGAGAAGTGTGTGTTCGTCTCAGATGCCCAGTTTTGATTGGGTCTTTGAATTTTGGGGGGCAGCTGGTGTTTTTCAATTCTCTATATGATCTAGACACAAGTCCTTTGCCTGAAGTTGGCTAAAATTTTTCCCATTCTGTGGGTTTTCTTTTCACTCTGTTGGTGATTTCTTTTGAAGTGCAAAAACTTTTTAATAAGATGAGATCCCAGTTGTTGATTCGCACTTGGATGATTTTGAGTGTGTGAACAGTGAGGCTTTGCACGTGCCCTCAAGTCACCTTTATTATCATTCTGTTTCAAAGCACTTAGATTCTTCTTAATGTTAATATTTTTACCAACCAAGCTTTCCATTGCTTTACCTTTCAAGGCCCCAACTTTACTGGAGTTTCCTTTCTGGCCAAACTCAAACTTTTTAAATTATTCAGTTGGGCCATGTGCTATTGACTTTCAGTGTAGAACTGGGTAAAAGCCTCCAACAGCACCCAAGAAACAGACTGAACTTTTGGCTGCCTTGAAATTTTCTCTGCCAGGTTACTCAGTCCACCGTCCTTAATCTCAGTCTCCTGCAGTATCTGTGAATATGAGGAAAATGCAGACAAATTTGCTGCTAGATCATGACACACATGCCTGCAGCCCAACCACCGATGGAGTCCTTCACCCCAACTGAAACCTCTCAAGCCTGGTCATTCATAGCTGTATTGCTATCAGTGTTCTGGTCTGAACTCCAGCCAGAATCTTCCATCAAACTCAATTAAAAACATCCTAGTAATGGTTTCCCAGCTGACATATTCAAACCTCTCCAAGTTCCTCTTACAAGCCAGTTCCAAAGGCTTCTAAACCACATGATCAGGTAGCATCACATCAAACACCCCACTCTCAATATCAGAATGTCTCTTAGTTGCTTTATCATTGCTTGGACAAAATACTAAATACCCACAAGTTAAACTTATTTTGACTCACAGTTTGTAGAGGTTTCAGCCCATAGTCAGCTGCATTCAAAATCAGGTGGCATGGCAGAGGGTTCTGGTAGAGGAGAATCGACTCATGACATGTCAGGCAGGAAGCAGAGACACAGACTGAGGGAGGAGGGAGGGCAATAGACCCTTCCAGGCCATCTCCCCAGTGATCCACCACCTCCAACCAGACTTCACCTCCCAAATCACATTTGTTATAAACTCATCCACAGACTAATTTGCTGATGAATATCATATCCCCACAATCCAGTTACCTCCCAAAAGTTCCACCTATGGGCATAGCAGGTTTTGGGTAAATATCTACATACAAACCATAACAATTAGTATGAGTAACAATATCTTTTGAGTTTCTGATTTCATTTTTTGAAAGATACTGAAGTGTAATAGCTCAAAAGTCTCAAGTTTACAGGTGGGACCTGATGATTAAAAGAGGCAGGTTACTGGGAGTATGATTTGAAAAGTTGTTGTCTATTCCCTGGATCCTCCTGTCTTTCTCTGATTCTTGACCACTATGCAGTAAACAACATTCCCCCATCATGCCATTTCGTCATGCTGTTTTTCACTTACAGCCAGACAACTGTGAGCTGTTCTCTAGCCCAGTTCTCCAAAGCTTTCCAAACTCCTCTTGTGAACCACTTACAAAGGCTTCTAAACCACATGGCCAGTAGTCACAACAGCAACCCCACTCCTGGTACCAATTTCCTGTATTAGTTACTTTCCTGTTACTGGTACAAGGTACTCTTCACCTAGGACTTAAAGTATTCAGTCCATGGTTGGTTGGTTCCAAAGCAGATATTTATGACCAACAGATGTGGCCCATTTAGTGTATGGAATTATTGAAGTTCTCTATTTCCTTAATAATCTTCTGGCAGGATGTCTTTTCCTTTACTGAAAGTGAGTAATTTAAGTGATCTATCATGATTATAATGCTATTTCTCTGTTTGCTTTTTTGTATGATATGTACGAGTGTTTTTATATTAAGTACATAAATGTTTACAACTCAGATCTTGACACTTGATATCTTGTCACTTGATAATTACAAAATCTTATATCTCCAGCATGATAGCTTTCGACAGGGCCCACTATGTATACTCATCACCATAGCATGACAGAGCATACCAATTCCTAGTTAAAATTTATACTCCACACCTTCTTTAGTTCATTAACTTTTGATCTACATTTGCCCTTAAATTTATAGTCATTTTCTTGTATAATGTTGTCCTTTTTAAAAAATATCTGTTCAGCACTCCATACATATTTTTCTTCCTTTGGCTCTTCGTGTTATTGTTGTTGTTCTGTTGTTGTTGTTGTTGTTATTGTTGATGGTACTGGTGCTACTGGAGATTGATCAACTGCTATACATGTGGTGTATCCCTGATCTATATCCCTAGGCCTTACAATCCATTGGTTTCAATTCAGGATTTTATTTGTATTTCAAGCACTTATTCATAGGAAAGAATTTGTTACAGGCATTTTGACTTCTTTCAGTTAGTATCGTAATTCTCTTTTGATTTTTGTGATACTGGGGATTGAACCCAGGGTCTTGCCCTTGCTAAACAAGTGCTCTACCAAAGAGCTACGTCCCCAGACCCTATTCTTATAATTTTGCTATCTTAATTACTTTCTCATTGCTGGGACAAAATACCCAATACCCACAATTTAAGGGAGGATAAATTCATTTTATCTCACAATTTGTAAAAGTTTAGGACTGTAGCAAACTGGCTCCAAGACAGGGCAGCGTGGAAGATGGGAATGACAGAGGAGAAACAGTTCATAGCATGACAGACAGGAAGAAGAACAAAGTCCAAGGGAAGAGAAGGGATATATAACCCTTCCAAGCTACACCCATAGTGACCCACTTCTTCCCAGCAGGCCTCCCAGCAGCACACCCAACTCTACACCCATCAGAGAACTCATCCAGTGTCATACACACATGATCCAGTCACCTCCCAGGAGCTCCCGCTGTGAGCACATGAACTTTGGTGTGATGTCCAGACATAGATAACAGCATCTGCTATTTAATATTGCTCCTTTGATTTCTTTATTTTTTATTTTTTGGGTTCTTGTATTGCTATGCTTTGAGTTTTTTCTTTTTTATCACATATACTTTTAAGTACATGTCTGTCTATGTAACTATCTATTGATCTATATTTGGATTATTTTTGTGGTTTACATAAGACATTAGAAGGTGGTAACAATATATGGTAAGCTTGCAAACTAAATTAAGTTGTAAATGGATATTCTCCATATTAACTTCTCCTTTTCATAATTGCTATCTTTTTATGTTTTGGTTATAGTTAGTTTACCACTTTTGTATTTTTAAATTTTCTATTAGAATTAAAAGTGATCTAGCCACTACTATTATAGTAATATAATACTTCATGTTTATCTGTATGTTTACCTTCACTAATGAGTTTCATATTTTTATGTAATTGTACTCCAGTTTAATGTCTTTTCATTTCATCCTTAAGCATTCCCTTTCATATTACTTGTAATATTAAGTGTATTAGCTATCTGCCTTACTTTTCTTGTTGCTGAGACAAAATACCCAAAGTTAAAGGGGGAAAGGTTTATTTACCTCACAGTTTATAGAGGTTTCCATCCATAATCAGCTGGCTCCAAGGCAGGGCGGCACATGGCAGAGGGGCAACAGTTCATGTCAATGGAAAACAGCAAAAGCAACACGACAGAAGCAGTTTTCTTTCCCGTATGTTGTATCCAGTATACCAGGATTAGGGTGGTGCCAGTCCAATCAGTGGACTGATCCAGCAATCACCACCCTTAATCCCAGTGTCCTTAATCCCATCATTGTGCTACAAATCAATCACACACTAGATTCTTCCACCTCCAAAAAACTTCAACTGCATGAGGCTTTGGGGAGACATCTAGACACAAACCATAACAATATTGACAGTGTCACTATTTGTCTGGGAAAGTCTTTATCTCTACTTTACTTCTTAAGGTTAGTTTTACATCATATAGCAGTCTTGGTTGGTAGTTTTTTTCTTCCTTCAGCAATTTGGACAGACCATCCTATTCCCTTCAGGCTTTTATCTGGTTTCTGCTGAAAATTCCTCTTGTAGTCCTATGATTATTCATTGTACATGTTGAGTTGTTTGTCTTTTGCTGTTCTCAAAATTCTGCCTTGTTTTTAATTCTTTATAATTTATGTATAGTGAATCCAGATGTGGATTTCTTTACTTTTATCTTACATAGTATTCTTTGGGTTTGTTGAATTATTGTATCAATTTCCTTCACAATGGATAACTCTTCATCCATTGTTTCTTTGAGTGTTCTTTCCAGTATTTCATCTCTTTCCAGTATTTAAACTCTTCCAAGTTTTGAATTCTGTGTATATTGGTCTACTAATAGTGTTTCATAAGGCCTGTCGATCTTTATCATTTTAATTTTTTTGAACCTCTAACTGAATTATTTCTAAAGACCTTTCTTCAAACTCACTGACCCTTATTCTGTTTGATTGAATCTGCTTATGAATCCCTCTTGTGAATATTCTCCTTAATTTATTATATTTAGCTCCATGACTTCCACCTCGTAGTATTTTTGTCTTTTGAATGTATAGCTTTCTTTCAGTAGCTGCTTTTTCTTTATTTCCCAACTCTCTGTTTGGCAGGGGTAAATACATATAACCTCTTCCACTGCTCCTGCTCCTCCATTGTCCCCCAGTGGCTGGAAAGCAAAGGAACAATCAGAGCTTCAGGACTCCTGAGACGGACACTAGTTTGTGGACAGCACCCTCAAGGAAATTTGTGCCTGATGTGCAGACAAACCCTCCCTTCCTCGGAAGAAGCATGGAACTGTGACCTCTTCCTGTTGTGGCTTTGGCGCGCCATCTCCAGCAGCTAAATGTCCTGAAACAAGGCCCTGTTAGTTTCAGTGAGTCTGAATTTCATTCTCCCTTCTTTCTTACCACAATCTTGGCCATTATGTCTTTGAATGCTTTTTCAATGCCACTATTTTCTCCTCTCTTTTTAGAATTTTTAAACACATTTTGGATGTTTGGTAGTTGTTCCACAGGTCCTTGAGGCTCTTTGGATTTTATCCAGCTCATTTGCTCTATTTTTTGAACTAAATAAGTTCAAATCTATTTGATCTGTTCATTGATTGCCATCTTCAGTCATCTCCACTGTACTATTTCATGTAGCTAGTGTATAATTGTACTGTTTATTATGTTTCTAAATGCTCATATTTTCATATGTTTTGTGGCTTGTTTCTTTGCTCAGATTGCTGTTAACTTACTTTCTTTAGGAGGTGCACAGTTGTTCATTGATGTAATTTTTGTGGGTGCCCTATAATGTTTTCCTCATAAATCAAAGGTACTATTTATCTCAATATAGGCATTGGTTAATTGTGATTTTTATTCTTACTGTGATATGCAAAACTTAAGAGATATGACAGATTTTCTATGGAACAGCTGGATAAGGAGACACATGGTCCTGTTTAAATTTTTTTATGTTAGGAGGCAGTATTCCAGTTTAAATTTAGATTTAGTATGGCCTGCTCTTTGAGTGATAAGCTATCTTCTCGGGATTAGCAATATTTGAGCTTCATTTTGGCTTTGCAGTAACTCCCTCTTCCTTGCTATTTTGTTGCACCTGTTAGGCTACAAAGTTCTGGTATTGTTTGGTACAGGCAGGTACTGAAAGATTCATGGGATGGAAAGCATTTTGCCTGGCTGTTCTTTAGCTGCTGTTATGTGTGTGCTTTATCTGTGCTTTTGCCTCAAGAAAGCTACTATGAGAACTTTGGGGAATATCTTGGCTTCTTGGCTTGGAGAATATCTCAGTGATCTGCCAGCAAAATCAAGAAAAAAAGCTGTCCATTCTAGACTGCTGTCTGACCTGGGCTGAGGTTTGTTGCCTTGTTTTCTTTCTACCTCTCTAGAAAAAGGCTTCTAGCTGCAGGTCCTGCTAACACCAAGTAGTTGGTGGTGATTGCTGTTCTTGCTTAGCAAGAAGCTGGCATGTATCTCCGCTGTGCACTGAGAGATGGCTTTGATGGTGATCTTAGATCAGATATACCGCTGTCAGTGTGTGCTGGTCGTAAGAGAGGCTGGCCTGCCTAGGCTCTCCTCACCGCCATTAGGGTAAACGTTGACCTCTTCATACACAGTTGGTGGGGGGGCCTAGGCCTCTTGAAGAAAAGTAAATAGTTAGTGATGGAGATGCCTATGAACCACTCACAGGAGAGACTGCCCTGAGACTAAAATTTTCAGTTTCAGTTGAACAAAGGAATAGAATTGATTTTAGATGTCACTGGATTCAAAGGAAAACACAGGATAGCTGGAAGAGAATATTAGGGGGAGAGCTCAGGAAAGTGAAATACTGTCAAGTCCTTGAGGAAGAAATATAGACTATGAATGATCAGCAACGGTCTCTGGAGTGAGATGTTAAAGAGAAATCAAGGAGAGGAAATAGCAAGTAAGATTCTTTGGGTAACCCAGAAAAATAACAATGAAAAATTTCACAGTTGCAGTCAAAATAATGCAGTAAATTGTATAGTGATCGCAGTTAAACACAATGTTGAAGCTCTCTGACTGAAAAAGAAAAGATGTAGTTCAGACAGATGCTTTTTAAAAATTTAGACTTAGAGCGAGGATGACAGGAATCATGATTATCAGTAGACATAAAGAGGCTGAAGAGGTAAGCACTGCAACAGAGAAAATGGACTGGGACATCTCAGTGGATAATATGTATGGATCGGGGTGAAATCAAGGACTTCATTTGTAAAACATTCATGAGTATATCTTCCTACCCTTCTTTTTAGGATCATTGTTTTTATGAAGGATATGCAGCAGAAATTCCAAAATCAATTGTGGTACTAAGTGCCTGTGCTGGACTCAGGTAATACCATGTTCCAGAGCCTCCACATTTAAAGATCTTGAATGACACCTTAGTTTTCAGAAGCTTTTCCAAGGTGGCATAAAAACCACAAAATATGGACTTTAGATGTATTTCTTACACATTTTCTTTACTTATTTCTCTTCATTGTATCACTTCCCCTATTCTCCTTACTATACTAGGCTTGCAATTATAAAATTCATGCAGTAAAAGCTCGTATTGGCATGAAGAGAGCCACAGTAGGAGCCCCAACTAGGCCTAAATGTTCTTATAGGAAGAAAAATGTATAGAATGTATGCATTTCTGTTTTTGACAAGACTGTCCTTGTCCTGAAGCCAACACTAGTAAAGGACCCTGTAAGAAAAGAAAATAGTAGGCTGGTATCCTCGATAAATATATATGCAAAGATCCTGAACAGTGACAAAAATTAGAAGTATATGTCTCAGCAATTAAAAGCCATATATGACAATTATATAGCTCATATCATTCTAAACCATGAAAAGTAAAAATCCTTTCCTCTAAGATTAGGAATAAGACAGGATGCCTGCTATCACCACGACTATCAACATAGTCGTAGGAGCCCTGGAGGTAGCAATTAAGCAAGAGAAAGGAAGAAACAACATGTAAACTGGAAAAGAAATTGTATTACTCACAGATGACTTACTTTCTTTTCCTCTCTCTCCTTTTCTCTGTCTCTCTCTCTATATATACAGATAGATAGATTGATAGATAGATAGTGTGTGTGTGTGTGTGTGTGTGTGTCTGTATGTGTGTAAGATTCTACCAAAAATTTTAGAACTAAATAAATGAATTTGGTTAAGTTGCATAATACAATTCAACATATATTTTATACCTTTACAAAAATTATCTGAAAAGGAGATAAAGCAAGCAATATGATTTTCATTAGCTGCTACAAAATAAAAATTGTAAGGAATAAATTTAACCAGGGAAGTGAAAGACTTGTACCTTGAACACTATAAAATGTTGATGAAAACTTTGAAAAACACACAACTATCAGAAAGATATTCTGTGCTTATGAATTAGAAGAGTTAGTGCTAAAAAATTTCACATTACCCAAAACAGTCTACAGATTCAGTGCAACTTCCATCAAAATTGCAATATCTTTATCCATAGAAACAAAAAAGAAAAACTCCTAAAATTGATATAAAACAATTAGCGTGGAGAACAAAAGCTGAAGTTATTACATTACCTGACCGTAAATATATTTCTGAGCTATAGGTATCACAACAGCATGATACTGGCAATAAAACTAACTTGTAGACTAATGGAACAGAATAGAGACCCCAGAACTAAATGCACACTTGTAAAGTCCATTGATTTTTGACAGAGGTGCCAAGAACACAGAATATGAGAAGGACATACTCTTCCATATGTAACGTTGGTATGACTAACCGGAACAAAGGCCTCTACCCAGGGCAGAACCAGGATTTCATTAATTCGTGGAGAGGGCAGTGACTTGGGAATGAGTGACTGTGAGAATGGCAGGAATTACATGAGTACCGTGAGGTGGGCTAGGGAGGAGGTATAATAGAACCTCTGCAACATGCAGCGAGAGCTATGCAGAAAGAGTAATCTGCCTAACCCAGTTCGGGGAAATACCTTGTGTTCTGGGGTCCATGCCTTCATGTGCTGAGCCATCATAGACTCTTTCTTGAGCCTGTCTCCGCTGAAAGCATGTCTCACTTGGTCTAGCTCATGCATTCTAGTTGGGAGCTGTAGGCGGGGCATCACTGACCTGCTTTACATGCCAACATCAGCGCCTCAGCTAGATCCATTTGCATTGCTCAAAGCCAATTGAGGGGGAGAGAAATCTCCTAGCCAGTTCTGTACATGGCAATACACAGAATCAGGGCCAGGCTTAGCCAAAATGGAGACAAACACGCTCCTCTTTCAAGGAGCGCCATCACAGTCCTCCACATAGAACCAGAGCTGTTGGCAGTAGAATAATCTGTGTAAAACTTTTTAAATATTATTTAGAAATATATATATATATTTAATCTTTATTTGCATATTTTTGTCTCAATCAGAATATTGTAACTACAATCTTGATCATTAAAAATTAAATTTAAGTATGATAGGGTGTACTTAGGTAACACTGCAAAGATCATTATCAAATAGATGTAACATATTTAACATCAATTTATAGTTTTCATTGGAAAATATATACTCATTGTCTTTTCATTTTTCTTTTTGTGTTTGAACATTTAGAGGATTGATACAGTTTGAGAATGTCAGTTATGTGATCGAGTCATTGGAATATATACCTACATATGTGCATATGCTTTATCAGATAAAAAATAACAAAGCTCACTCCTCCTTACCAGAAAGTTACCTTGTGACTCCACCTCCACATCAGTCCTACAGAATTCGTGTGAAACAAGAAGTAAGTAGCCCTCTCTGTGAGATCCTCCTTTGTGTTCCTTTTGAGAAACTTGCTCACTTTCAAATTTGAGATTTGTCTCATTGTGGAAACAAACTTTGAACACGTGTTGTTTATAAAAAAAGCCTATGTCACAGGGTAGAGGATCGTTAAAAATATCCTTATTTATATAATATTTAGAACATGTGCCATACAAACATATAAATTACCTCATTTTTGTTGTTGTTGTTGTTTTCTGGGGTTTTTTTATTTGTTTGTTTTTGTACCAAGAATCAAACTCATAACCTCATGCTTGCTGGCAGGTGCTGTGTCGCTGGGTGATATCCCTGGCTAAACATATGAATTAAAAATCATTCTAATCATAAAAATATTTTCCTAATTGTAAGACTTTTTATGCACGTGAACATTATGGCAGTTTTCCTGAATGTATGTGCTAATGTTACAAAAGTTTTCACGTTTGCTGGTTATTCCTTGACAAGCATTTCCTCTTGTAAAGCATAGTCTTTGTGACAAATTTACAGGTAGAAAGGATAGAGGAACATTCACTAGCAATTTGTCCGTATATTATTATCTAGAGAAAGTGTTATTTTGGAGTATTTGTTCTAATTATTATTTTTTTATTTATCAGTGTATGTTTGCAATAATGACTCATTTCAGAGTGTGTGTTCGGTACGTTTCATGATCCATTTTACATTTTTATGTCCCTTCCTCTTCTTCCTCTTCCTCCCTCCCTCCATCTCTTGCTTCCCTTCCCATTTTCAGACCTATACTCCTGTTTCCTTTCATTTATCTTTCATTTGCTCT
The DNA here is from genome assembly GCA_004363535.1 of Dasyprocta punctata. Classification (NCBI taxonomy): domain Eukaryota; kingdom Metazoa; phylum Chordata; class Mammalia; order Rodentia; family Dasyproctidae; genus Dasyprocta; species Dasyprocta punctata. The sequence goes on along the minus strand of RJWM01012343.1, from coordinate 27,603 downwards.
TTGTTTATACTTTTGATTTTTCACAGTAGAGAAACTGTGTGGTATTTAAGTTTGTGTGTCTGGTTTAATTCACTTAACATTGGGATCTCAAGTTGCATCCATTTTCCTATAAATGACTCAAATTTACTCTTCTTCATGGCAGAGTAGTACTTTATTGTGTGTGAATATCACATTTTCTTTATCCATTCATCTACTAATGGACATACAGACTGTTTCCAAGATTTGACTATTATGAATTGTGGTACTATAAATGAATTCCTTGTTCTGTTTCACTGATTCATATGTCTGTTTTTGTGCCAATATCATGCTGTTTTGATTACTGTAGCTTTGTAATTTAACTTGGAATCCGAGGTTGTGATGACTCCTGCTTTGCTTTTCTTCCCCAAGATTGCTTTTGTTAGTCTGGGTCTCTTCTAGTTGTACATAAATTTTAGTATTGTTTTTTTCTAGTTCTGTGAGGAATGTTGTTGGTATTTTGATTGGAATTGCATTAAATCTGTTTATCAGTTTTTGGCGTATGACCATTTTGACACTATTGTTTCTGCATATCCAAGAGCAGGAGTTATAGTTCCACTTTCCGATGTACTAGTTGATCTCCTGTTTCAGAATACTGTATTTTCCATTGCATACATCTTTTACTTCCTTGATTAGGATAACTCTTAAGTATATGGTTTTTCTTTGTGCTACTGTGAGTGATATTTTTTTCTTAATTTCTTTCTCAGTGAGTTCATTATTGGTGTATGGGATTGCTGTTGATTTTTGCATCTGCCTACACTGCCGAACTTGGTTATTAATTCTAGGAGTCTTTCGGTGGAATTTTTTGTCTTCTCTGTAAAGGCTCCTGTCATGTGCAAATAATGGTAACTTGACTTCTTCCTTTCTAATGTTTATTCCTTTTATTTCTCTCTCATGCCTGATCACTCTGGCTAAAGTTTTGAGCACTATATTGAACAGAAATGGTGATAATGGACATCTTTGTCTCGTTTTACTGATTTTAGAAGGAAAGCTTTCAGCTTCTTCCCATTTAATATGATGTTGGCCATTAGTTTGTCATAAATAGCTTTTACTGAATTAAGGAAAGGTTCCCCTTTCCCTTTTTTCTTCAGTGTGTTTTATCAAGAAAGGAAGTTGTTGAATTTCGTCAAAGGTTTTTTCTGCATCTGTTGAGATGATCGTGTGTTTTTGTTCTTGCTTTTGTTTGTGTGATTGATTGCAGTTGTTGATTTGCATATATTGAATCATTCTTGCATCCTTGGGATGAAGCCTTCTTGATCATAACATATGATCCCTTTGAAGATTTCTTGCATTCTGTTTTCCAGTATCTTGTTAAGGCCTTTTGCATCTATTTTCTTAAAAGATTTGCCTGTTGTTTTCTTTTTTAGTTAGGACCTTTTCAGGTTTAAGGATGATAGTAATGCTGGCTTCCAGAAATGAGATTGGAAGCACTCCTTTCCTTTCAATTTCATTGAAGAATTTGAGTATTTGTGTTATAACCTCCCTCAATAGAATTCAGTGGTGAATCCGTTAGGTCTTGGGCTTTTCTTAGTTGGTAGGGTTTTTATTAGTGCCTCAATTTCATTGCCTGTTACTAGATTGTTCAAGCTTTTTATGTTGGCATGGATCAGTCTTAGTAATTCCTATGTGTCTAGGAATCTGTCCATTTCTTCTAGATTCTCCAATTTGTGGAGTACAATTTTTCATAGTAGTTACTAATGATTTTCTGGTTTGTGGCAGTGTCTGCTGTAATTTTATCTTTTTCAGTTCTAATTGTATTGATGTTAGTCTCTTCTCTCCTTTTTTGGTAAGTTTGCCCAAGTTTTTGTCCATTTTGTTCATATTTCAAAGAACCAGCCCTTTGATTCATTGATTATTTGTATTTTATTTTTACTATCAGTTTCATTAATTTCCACTCTGATCTTTATTATTTTCCTCCTTAAACTAGATTTGAGTTTCAACTGTTCCTACTTTGGAGTATCTTGAGATGCATCTCTAGGTTATTTAGCTGAGCTCAGTTTGTTTTTCTAACGTGCACATTGATAACAACAAACTTCCTCCTAGTACTGCTTTCATTGTGTCCCATAGGTTCTAATTATTTTGATATGCATAATTATAAATGTACAGCTTTTTACAAAAGATAGCTAGCCATTATGCTTCTTGAAGTTTGTTCTGCTATTAAGTGAATAATGGATATTTTGCTTATTATTAAGTTGTTACATTTATTTTAATAAATATTATTGGTTAGCATATCTATTAAAATGTGAAATATTTGCAAACTGTAAAAGAACACAAGGCCAAAATTAGTGCTAAATATTGGTGTGAAACCCGCTGCTAACTAATCATTAGAAGGCACCAAATGTCACAGCAGGAATGAAGGTACTTTGGTACAGGTTTGTGCTATGCCTCTCCTTTCTTTCACAGGAAAACTCAGTAATTATTTTTCAGCCTGTTTGACATATTTTATGTTGATGGTTCAACTAGACATACATTGATTGGTATGTACCTTTACAAGTATATACACCTTAATTCAATGTCTTTAGTACAGTATAACATTTTCTAAAGGAACAGAAAATATAAATAATTACATAAAAGCTCATATTATAAATATGTTTTTGCAGTAATGAAAGTACAGAAAATATGTAGATACACAATGAGCGTCCTAGTTAGAACCATAGTTGAAACCTAGAACCCAAAACTGAAAGCAAGATATAATAAAAAATGTGTGTGTTAAAAACACAGTGGGCATATCCACTTACCCCGATTCCTTAACTCATCCACAAACAAAAAAATGAAAATAATACATTTTTTAAATGACATAAGCATACAACAAATAAAATGGAAGAGGAGTCACAGCAGTGGAAGTTGAAGAACGCATGGGCAGAGTATAACCAATTTGCACTAATAAGAATGATATGGAAAAAAAACAGTTCTGGTTGTGCATGCCTATAATCCCAGCCTTCTGGGATGCTGAAGCAGGGAGCTGATGTGTTCGAGCCCAGCCTGGCAACTGAGTGGTTTACTAAGACTCTGTCTAATAATAACAAAAATGGGTGTGTAGCTCATTGTGAAGGCCCTGAGTTCAGTCCCAAACCCCAGTACTACAAAACAAACAAGAAAAAAACAGCATAGAACAACTGTTTAAGTAGCGTTTCTGAAACTGTCTGCCTATATCCTTCACAGTGATCACTGTGAAGTCAAATAGCTTAAGCTTTTATAGCCTAAGTAAAGTAAAAGTCACCAGTATTCTTATTCAATGAAGATTTTGCCTGAAAGAACTGCATCTATTCTCAAATAAGATTAGTAACAGAAAAGGAATACTCATGGAGTATATAAATGGATAGATACGTAACAAGTACAAGAGCACCAAATTCAAAGTGAATGAAAAAACAATATTATTATTAAATAACCAGGGTACTATAAATATATCATTATTCCAACTTTTCACACAATTCTAGGATTTAGTGCCATTGTCTTTGCTTCGTATCGAAAAATAGAGATCACGAGTGTTTAAATTAGTATGCTAGAAATGCTCTGGTGCGTGGTAGCACTGAAACTGAAACTTGAGCACACTGGGAGACTGAGTGAGAGGCCCACAAATTTAAGCCCAGCCTAGGCAACTGGGTGACTTAGACAGAAACTGTCTCAAAATAGAAAGGTTTTAAAGTGAGCTGAGGATATATTTCAGTACCAAACCCTGGGTTCGATCCTCAGTACTATAAATGCATAAATATATCCATATATGCATATATGTATAAACACACATACAAACATACATAACTACCTCAGATAATACAGCTCCAGAATATGCTTTTTACTACTTTATAATCTACAACTACATATTCTATTGGAGAAGTATTCAGACATGCTCATGAAGTAAATGTATCAGAAAATAAAACTGTCGTTAAAATGAAAACGATCGAATGATAACAGAGCTCCACTAAAATCCCAGTGTCAGAGATGACAGAAGTCGCTCATCTCACACCCCTTGGATGTCCCCTCAACGCCAAAATCGCTTTTCAGCCATCCTGCGAGGTGTCTTGGGAGAGACTGGCAGTGGGACTCTAGAATCGCTGTGGAGCAGGCCCTAGGAGGCTGTGCTGAGACAGCCCCGCTTCGCCCGGCCGGCGGCCCAGTGCCTGGGTGCTGACCCAGCCCCACAGGGAGCCGTGCCCAGCGCTCAGCTGCAGCTGTGCTGACTCGGCCCCGCTGCCACAATGGTCTGCCAGGGGCTACAGCAGGAAATAAAGCTAGGTCCTTGGCACGCAGGCTTCACAGATGCCAATCAGTCCTGACTGTGGACCTCAAAGCTGTCTTCCGTTTAGCTCCATCTTCTCTCGGGTGTGGCGTCACATTGTTCCTGGCTGTGCAATTACCCAGGAGATACGCCCATGGGACCCACTGGACAGGTTTCCCACCTTCGTCCCAGGGAGACACCGCTTAGCTGTGGTCCAGCAGCCCTTCCACACTTCCACGGAAGTGCCGTGAGATGCATCCATCAGTGCACCATGACAGGTTGACCTGCCTGTGTGCCACAGCAGATCCCGAAAGGGCTCTGCCTCAGCGCCAGCCAGTCTCTGCGGTGGCCTGAGGAGAGGAGAGTCCCACCTGCATAGAGAAATACAAGGAAACTCGCCCATCGGTGCACCTGGGGTGGGCCTGCCAGCTTTGGTCATGTTGGCAGACCTGGAAATGGCCCTGAAGCTTGGATCCCGGCCCTCAGAGCTGGGGTTTGGAGGTAGTTCTGCCAAGCCAGGCATCTATTAAGAAATATACCATATGAGTCTGAGACTATAGAACAGGCTCAACCACTACTTTCCCACAGCAGATCCCCCGTCACTGTCAGTGGAACTTTACCTCACGAGACCACTGGACAGCGGACTGAGACCAGTCCTGTCATCGGAAACGGAGGAGGAGGTGTGTCCAACACTGCCCTTCAGGCTGACTGGACCATCGTCTCATTTTGGCTCTTAAAATGGCCCTGTTGATTGGCTCCAGCCCCCCTCAACTGTGGACAAAGAGCAGGCTTGCGCACAAAGGGATCTGCTGAGAGAGGTGCCTGTGAGCCCAGAGACAGGTGTAAGCAACCCTAAAGCAACCTTGAAACAGCACTGCTCTACGGTCTCAGGCTCTCTCAGCCACAGGTTATGGTAGGAAAAATGAAAATCTTTTTGATTTATGTATTGTACTGAGAAACTGCTCTGAAAATAATGATACACCGTGTGGTAATTATTGCTATTCTCTTATTTGATTATGAAATTTTTTATTTTCTCATAAAATTAAAAATTTTAAAACAATCATCTTAAAATCAGTGAAATGTGAGAAAATACAAGCAAATGAAATTAGGCAAACAATGCATGGATAAACGAGAGCGTTTTATAAAGAAACTGTAAGAATTATTCATCATGATCAAGTGGAATTTATCACTACAATCCAATGATGTTTCTGGGCAGGCAAGTCAAAAAATATGATCCATCATGTAAACGTAGTCAAGGACAAAAACCGCATAATCCTGTCAGTGATTATTAAAAGAAAGTGTTTGATTGATTTCTTCATCCTTCCATAAACGTTCTGAGCAAATTAGGTAGCGAACTTTCCTCAACCCGGTAAAGGCCGATATGTCAGACCCACCTGGCTAACACAGTACTTGAGACAGACAAGTTGGAAGATTTCCCTCTGTAATCATGAGCAAAACAAGAATGCCCACTCTCTCCCTTTATCTTCAACATACTGTTGGCAGTATTAGCTACAGCAGTCAAAAAAATAGAGAGATGCAAATAGGAAAGGAAGAAATGAATCAGATTGTGTGCAGGGTTAGGCCACATCCACTGAAGTTTGCACTGTCTCCCGGGAGTACCAACAGTGGGACGAAGCTTTCAGCACAGGAGCTTTCCAGGGATATTCAGATCCAAAGTGTGACACCTGGGACAATTCCTGGTAAAAAATCTTTTTCTGTTTATGTACACATCTTCTCAACTGTATTTCTCTAAAGAGCATTGCTGCAGTAAAAGTAATTCAAGATAATGAAAATTGTCATCAAAATAAAATAGCCCTGAAAATATTCCAAGTTATTAAAAAATAAAACTTTAATAGAACAAAGATAATTTGAATTTTAAGAAGTCCATGATCAAAACTGGCAGCTGTGAGGTATATTTAGATAATAGTCTTTGGACTTTATAAGTCATGTGCATTTTAATCTCAAAGAATATCACTCAAAAAGACAGAGGAATTCAGACCAATTTTGTCCTTTGCCAAAGTGAAATTCAGCAGAATGGGTCAAATTTCTTCAGCTTGTAGCATCATCAACAATCTTAACACCTTGAGGAAACTATTATTGTATAAAATGTTATTTTTTAAGAATTCTGAGACTGCAGCATCTCTGAAAATTTGTGACAAATTTGTTTAAATGAAGACACCCAAAGTCGAATTGAAAGACATATTTTAAAAGACATATGTAGAAAGCTACAGGACCTATAAATATACCAGAAAAATAATTTGGCAGAATTCCACACTCATCCATGTTAAAAAGTAGAAATAGAAAACTTCTTTAATCTAATTGAGAGGATTTGGAAAAATTTACAGCTAACAACGTATGTAAATAACTGGATGTTTTGCCTCTGCCATGCTACGTGGGCACACACCGCTTAAATTTATTGTAAAACTCTAACCCCAAATAGGATGTTACAGGGATATCTGGTCTTTGGAAGGTAATTAGATCAATTCATGAAGATTTTGTTATACTGCGATTAATGCCCTATTAGAAAACTAGGGGAGACAGGATATCTGTTCTCCATCATGGAAGAATTAAAGAAGACAGCTGTTTGCAAACCAAGAAGAATTTAGATCTGCCAGGACTTTCCGGGACCTTCCAGCATTCAGATCTTGGAGAGAGAAGCGTTTGTCGTTTAAGCCACCAAGTCCATGTATATGTGCTAACGAGAGCCCACGCTGACTGTGAGAATCCCTGTGATCGTAGCCAGTCCTGCCACTGCGACTTCCATTCAACATTGTACTGGAGATTTTAAGTACAATAGGACAAAGAATGATAATGAAGGGCATACACTTTCAACATGAGCAGCCCTCCTTTTCAGATATTCATCATAATCATCAAAGTAGAAATAAAATTTCTTAATATAGGTCAAGAATGAATAAGATGAAAAATGAAAATGGGGAACAATGGGAACCCATTAATTCTTGCTCATAATGCAAGTAATCAAATCACTTTGAATTATTTATATATACATATATATAATAGATAACTATCCCAGTAATCTCTGTTAGTTCATCAAATTAACAATTTGTGTTTTCATTGTTCAATTGTCTGATCATTTATTTTCATGCCTATATCTTCCAATCTGAACAACTACTTTGAAGATAACAATATGCAATATATTAACCAGTGTTAATCTCCTATTATTTTGTTTTGAAATTATTTATCATTGTTTTTATTCTTTATTAATTGATAAATAAAAGAAAAAAGAAAAGTGGCTTGGCCCTTTGTGTTCTTTTACACACCTTCAATTATCATATGACTCATATATTCTAAGTATTTACCAAAAGCAATGAAACCATGTAGTTGCATAAGTACCTGTACTTGGATAGTCAGAGCAACTTTGTTTGTAAGTGAGAACATGTGTAAAAGTTCAATTGCTATCAATAGGTGAATGTAGAATAAGTTACAATGAAATAGCCCAATACTTGGCAATGCAAATGAACGAACTATGAATGATACCAATAACATGAAAAAATGCTGAGTGAAAATAGCCAGATATAATAGAATAAGTACCACCTAGCTTCATTTACATGAATTCTGGACCAGATTATTCTTACCAATAGTTAGGGAAAGAAGATCACAGGTTGCTTGAACCACGTGAGCTATTGACATGGAAGAGTACGGTACGAACGTTCTTCACCTTGATTATAGTAATAGTTGCACAAGTGTGGATATGTGTCACAAGTTATTAACTGTATATTCAAAATGAAAGCATTTAACTGAATGTGAAACACAATAAATTAACGTAAAGAGGTAAAGGTACAAATTAATGAGAAAATAAAGGCCACATTTAGGGTAAAGGTAATGGAAGTTTGCTTGAGATAAAAGTAAGGGATGGTGTCTTACAAGGTACACTGAAAGTTTTTCAGAGGGAGGAAATACAGAATTATCCCTTGTTTCAGTAACTTTTTGGAGAATAACAAATATTACAAATATGAAATTAGCTGACAGTGTAGGTCACTGGTAGAGTATGTGAGAGACCTTGGGTTCATTCATCAGCACCAGGAAAAAAAAAGGAAAAAAAGAAACTGACTTGTTTAAAAATTTTTCTGAGGATTCCCTTTTGCTTATTTTCATCCTTTTACTTCTCTATTATCTGTGACTTTATGTATATATTTCTGTGTATGTAACTCTAAGTACTCTTTCTTTACCTCTTGGAGGTCCATTCATATATAATACATGATATGTCAGAATTCTGAAACTGTTTTTATTTGTATTCTTTGTCTCATAGAAACATTCACTTGATGCACTGATGACCAGAGTTCTGAAAATACAAATCATTTTGGACAAAGGCTTGGTATGTGTTATTGATATATTTCTTATATTTTTCAGTTTGTGTTTAAATTCAAGTATATGTGTGTTTGAAAACCAGTTCTATTTTACTCTGTTCAAAATTTATGTCTTCTCTATTGCCTCTATATTGACTTAGGGAAACCAATTCTTATATATTGATTTTCAGATCAGTGTAGGAGTCCAGCAATAATGTACAGAAGGATTATATCACACTATAATCTACTGGATCATTTCTATTTTCAGATATTTCTGAATGTACCTTAACACATGGTAAAAGATCCCTGCTTTAACCTAATTGACTTATTATTCAACTGGTGATGTTTATTAAATGTTATCTTTAATAGTATCATATGTTTTGTAAATTGCTTGAGTTTTCTGGTAACATGCTGTACTTTAAAAATAGGAAGAATCACTGAAAAGAAGATTGATTTGGCTTTGGGACATTTTTATATAATATCAGTTTAGCAAAGCCTTCACAGCAAGTTCAAAAAGCTGATTTGTTTATTATCATTGACAATTTGCATCAGTCTCTCCAGGAGAGTCAAAATGTTTTATATTTTGTCCATAAGAAATTTTCAATCTTTAGTAATTTTTATAAAAATAAATAATTACAGGAAAGTATATGTACTAATAAAAAATGAAGATGAAAAAGTTAAACAATATAATGAAGAAAAAACATTTAATCATATTTCAGTGAGATAAATTACAAGCACGTTTCTCTTTTTAACATATATGTACATATATACAGTTATGTGTATGTCCTGATATTTCTTTGTTTTATATATGCTAACATTAAACTTATATTTATCCACATAGTCATTAAAAGGATTATGTCACTTAATCTTAGTGTTTAATACAGTTAATATAGCCTATTTCACTAAGTAACACATATATTTTAGGGAGACATTCACATCTTAACCATTATTGTTTTTACTTGAGGAATACTGGTATACTGCCTAAAAGCAGAAACACAGGAGTCTGAGTTACACCGTGCTAAAGACATTATACAAACACAACCAGAGAATGACTCACACCACTGTATAATGAATATTTTCCCTCCTTTTTATTTTCAGTGTTTGTCTTTCATCTTTAATTATGGCTCTGATGAACATTGTATTGATAATCCTGGGTTTTTGTTTTGGTTTTTTAAATTTCTATTGAAGACAGAAGTAACCTACCTTTTCGTTAGAACACGTAGTGAACGTGTGCTGTGACAATACCGTCACTAGGAACAGGGATCAAGCAGGTTTTGCTGTTAGCGCACATGACACGTGATCGCTCGTTATTCTTTCCTTCTTTCCCTCCCCTTAGATTAGTGTGTTATAGTTAACATTTATTTATGACTTCTATATTGATGTCACTCTGATATCCCTCTGTATCCAGGCCCCCTCCCAATCGTTTCTCTGGGTGGTAGATGTTAGTACACCAGGTAATTAAGATTTAGAATTAATGTCAGGCCACTTTAGGTGTAGTTTAAGAGCATTACAACAGTAAAATTACATGTAAAGACAATCAACCATTGCAATTTTGTTAAAATATATTTTATGACTCCATTTGTTATAAGCCACAGAATAAATTATTTTACCAAAATAGTCAATTGTTGTTTAAAGGAATAAAGAAAATAAAAAAGTATTTTATTTTTCTTCACTTACTTGCTCTTTCTCTTTAATAGATCTGTACCTCTAATATTTATTTTTAGATTGTTGAATTCACTCCAACATTTATTCAGATGAAATTACCTGTACTTCATCTTTAGTTTTAATCATTTTATTTGGAAATTATTTCAAGATTACAGAGAGTTTGCATTTATAATACAAAGAAAACCTCCCCTCTCTTTACCTAAAGTTATTGTAAATGTTGTGTCCATTTTCTCTTGTGCTTTCTCCATTTGCAAGTTGAAAATTACTCTTAAATAATTCAGGGTACATTTGCTTAGGATATTATTTGTATAATCATGATAGCATTATCCATCTCAATAAAAATGGCGTTTTTATTTTTTAATTAGTGTATATTTTCAATACGTAAATTCATTCACTGTGGGAAAATATAATACCAAATAGTGAACCTTTTATATTTCACATTTCCTGCTCCTTCCCCTCTGCCTCTGTTACTTATTTTATATTGCTCTTTGAATTATTTATACTTTGATTTTCTCATATAATAGAAACCATGCAATGTTTAACCTTGTAGGTCTAACTTACTTCACTTAGCATTATGGTCTCAAGGTGCATACATTTTCCGATGAATACCTCAAATTTATACTTTCATTAAACTTAACTGCAGAGTGCACATATCATGTGATCAAAATGATGAAATGGTATATAAAGAACTGTTTTATGACCTAAGATGGGTCACTTTACATAATTTTAATATATATTTGCAAAAATATATATTCTTTCATTATTGTTTACAAGCTTCCATATGTGCATATTATATCTAATTTGCTTTGGTTTTTAAAACATATTTTTACTACTAATTGTCTAATGCATTAGTTAATGAGAGAATGATGGAAACTGTCTCACTGTAACGATTGATTTCTGGTACATGTCACCTTGTGAGAGGGTTGAACACCCTTAGCACCCTTGGCACTTCGGCAGCAGCCAGACCACCTGAATAGGCTCCCAGCTCAATGAAAACAGAGTGAGCAAGATACTCACAGGATGGCATCCGAGAAATGGGAAGCCAGTGAGAAGTCTGTGAAAAAACACCCACAGGGCCTTGGGGAGGCTGAAAACAAGGGCAGGATCCTGATTAGAGATGCAGTATTGAGCCCTGGGGGTTGCTGGGGAGACAGGAGACGCAGGAATAAACACTTGCTCATTTGCGTTCCTCCCTAAATACCGGGGAGTATCGTACCCACGGGACAGCCTGCACACTACTCACTGCCCACCATCCGGAGCCTGCTTGGGAGTCACCACCACTGCTGGGAGCTGCTGAATGCACTGGGATCTGCTGCTGCACCAAGCTTATAGGTTAGAGAGTGATGGTTTGGGGAGGATGGGCTGTGAGACTTCCCGTGCAGGGAGAGGGGTCAGGAGGGTTCAGGCAGAGAGCTAGGTGATGGGCCAATTACACGGCGCCCATCCCTTCCCGAGTTGACTGAGGAGGTCAGACTGGGGACAGAACTCAAAGGCATACAGGTAGCCGTGGCCCCAGCACAGCCTGCAGCAGGAAGCCGGGCTCAGAGGGCCTCTGAATCAACAAGCCTCCTTGTTCACAGGCAGGCAAGTCAGCAAGTCATTTGGGGTCAGGGTGGGAGGCTTGGAGATCTGCAGTGGAACTTAGCCTGCAATAATGTGGAGACTATGGAGACGCTGATTTGTGTCCTTTTGCAGTGGTGTGGGGATTTTCGTGTTACTCGTTCCGTCCCTCACTCTCTCGGGCGCTCTCTCACTCTTTCTCTCCCTTATTCTTCTCTTTTCCTCTTTCTTATCCTTTGATCTTTCTTCTATCCCTTTCTTCTTTTCATCTAGTGCATATATAGACTGTGTCTGTACATGTGAAAAGGAGAAAAACAATTAAGCAATATTTTACTCTAAATAGTACCTTTCTTGTAACCCCAAGAAAACTGTGTATGGAGGAACCAAATATAAGGTAACATGCACAGATTTCAACATTCTCACAGCTTCCCTAATTCTCCAGTTACACTCCCGTCCCTCTTCATCCAATCCCCTGCTTCCACAAATCTTCCCTCAAACCCCTCCGCACCTGCCCTTTACTCTAGCTATTAAAATATTTCCAACAGAGTCCAACTGCCTGTCTATTTTTCATCTCTTGGTATTTCTCTTCTCTCCCTCTCCTTTTGCTGATTTACCCTCTTCCTTTTTCTCTTTTTCTTTTCCACTATCCTTCCAACATCCCAATATATCTGTTAGTACTAATATAGTACAGTCTGGGTGAGGCAGGGATAAAAGTGGGAAATTGTTCAAATTAGTTTTAATGTACATGATTACTGTGTGATTGGATCTCTTGATGTTGATTTAACCTATTAAACTGAGTAGTTCAACGAGGTAGACAAATACCAAAATGCAAGCAAACCCACAATCACTTCACTGAGAAGCAGAATAAAGATATTGCCATAAAGGCACCAAAGTCTTTCCACTCTAATTGATCTCTAATCATCAGATAGATAGGTACATAGATAGATAAATGATAAATAGATAGATTAATAGATCAGAAACACAAGCAAACAGTGCAACAAAGTGCCTCCAGAAACTTCTAACTCCCCCAAAGTTGATGCAAGTGACATCAGTGGTAAATAACTGAAATATATGAAGTAATACAAGAAAAAATGGAAAAAAAACTCAGTAAGGTACATAATAAGTTCAAAGATGATATATCTAAACAGATAATGGCCTTTAAAAAAAGATCAATGAGTTTTTAAAAAGACACAAATGAAAAGGTAGCTAACTGAAATGATGCAAAACATCAGTCAAGAGTATAACAGCAAATTAAGAGTCCAGAAAATGACAACAAGCAGAAATCCAGAAAATCAAATCTTCTATTCACATAATGGGCAAAAGAAGTGACCATTATGAGGACAAAGCATCAAAACTAGAAGATAGAGCTGATGCAAGTGACCAGGTATTCATAGGCGCCTTACAAACATGGGCAGTGAGTCAGCTAGCTGGTAGATGATGAAACAAGACTAAGATTAACTAGAATTAGAAAAATTAGAAGAAGAAACAAATGACCAAAAGAATCTGTTTACAGAAATCATAGCAGAAAAATTTCCAAGTATGAGGGAAAACTCAATATACAAGGAAATGCGGCAGGAGCCAAGGATATAGCTTAGCAGCACAAGCGCCTGCCTGGCAAACATGAGGTCCTGAATTTGATCCCCAGTACAAAAAAAAAAAAAAATACATGAGGTATACAGAACCCATAATAACCATGAGCAGAAAAGAACTTCTCCATGACACATCACAATCAAACTTCTCAGAAGTCCATAACAAGGGCAAAAATTTAAAAGCTGTTAGATAAAAACAATCTATAAAGTTGCAGTTTTCACAGTACAAACATTAAAGGCCAGGAGAACTTGGAGGGAAATTCTCCAAGCCAAAAAGCAAAAAACTTTCAAACTAGATTAATGTGTCCTGCAAGAGTATCTTTCAGAATTGATGGAGAAATTAGGATCTTCCACAACAAAGAGCACCTTAAATTTATGATTACAAATCTACTACAAAAAGTACACAGAAATACCCTAGGCAGAGACAAAAATCCCTACTGGAAGGAATACGGCAAGCAAGGTGAGAAACTAAGCAACTGGAAAAATAAAGGATTAAGCAAGAGAAAAATAACGCAGTGACAAATCAGCCCACACCTTTCAGTAATAACTCTCAGTATGAATGGTCTCAATGGACCAATCAAAAGACAGAACAGACAGAATGGGTAAAAAAAAAAATGAAATCCAGAGGATTATTAGTAACCAAATTCTGCACACAGGATACACCCTTGATATTTAAAGAAGCCAATAAATTAAAAATCAAAGTATGAAAAAAAAATTCTTCATGCAGTGAAAGCCCAAAAGGCAGGGAGGAGTTGCTCTCCCCTTTTCAGACAAAGCAGACTTCAACCAAAAGTGACCAGAGGAGACTAAAAGGAAGTTACTACATAATGGTTTAAGGGAACAATTCAAGAAGTAGAGATAGCAACTGTAAATATACATGCATTAATACCAACACTGTCAGCTTCATAAAACAAATACCACTCTATGTAAAGGATAAGGTAAACATTGACACAGTCACAGTGGGTATCTCAATACCTACTTTCACAGACAGACCATCTAGACAAAAAAACAACAAAGACCCAAGAGCCTTGAGCTACACCTTTGAACAAATGAGCTTCATAGGTATTTTCAACCCAACAACAACAGAATACACATTTTTCTCAGTATCACACAGAACTATCCAAAATAGACCATATACAAATTCATAAAGTTTGTGTAAATAAATACAAAGTTATCAATATAATTCCGGGAATTTTATCAGGCCACAGAGCTATGAAACTAGAAACCAATGGCAAGAGATATACAGAAATTATGTAAACACATGAAGATTAAGCAAATGCACCCTTGAATAATCAGTGGGTCACAGAAGAAGTCAAACACTTCCTAGAATCAACTAATAATGCCATTACAAGAAACTAGAACCTATGGGACATAGTGAAAGCTGTTGTAAGGGGAAAGTTTATAGCTGTGAATACCCACATTAGAGAAACAGAGAAATCCTATATAAATAACACAACGATGCACCTCAAGTCCCTAGAAAACAAAAACAAACCAAATTTTAAACTAGTACAAGAAGAAAATTATGAAATCAGAGAAGATATTAATGAACTAAGACTAAAAAAATTACAAATGATCAATGAAAGAGCTGGTTCTATGAAAGGATACACCAATTAGACAAATCTTTATGCAACCTTGCCAAAAGAAGGAAAGAAAAAACCTGTATGAATGCAATTAGAAATGAAAAATGCAAAATCACGACAAACAACCATGAAATACAGAGGATTATAAGTAGTTTGAAAACCTGTACTGCAAGGAATTGGAGAATCTAGTAATAATAGACAGATTTCTAGAAGCATATGAATTACCAAAACTGAACCAAGAAAATATAAAAATTTTGTCAGTCCAATAATGGTAATAAAATTGAGGCAGTAATAAAATCCTTTCTAGAAAAACTCAGGACTCAGGGGTTTCACCACTGAATTCTGCAAGAACTTCAGAGAAGATTCAACACTAATACTCCTCAAGTTCTTCTGTAAAACTGAAAGGGCAGGAGGAGTACTGCAAAATTCATCCCTGTAAGCAAACATCACCCTGATAACAAAGCCAGACAAGGACCTAAAAAGTAAAAGTAATGACCAATCTCTTTGAGTGAACGTACCTAACAAAAATCCTCAAAAGTTTGATGGCAAACAGAATGCAACAAATCACTAAAAAGATCAAGTATTATGACCAGATTGGACTCATTGACAGGATTCGAAGATGATTTCACATGCATAAATCAACGAATGTACTATATCACCTAATAAGAAGAAAGAAGACAAAACAGAAGGTTATCCTGATAAACATAAAAAAAGCCTTCGAAAAAATTCAGTATCCATTTGTAATAAAAACCCTGAAGAAAACAGGCATACAGGAATCGTATCTCAGCCTGATAGAAGCCATTCGTGACAAATCTGCCAGCATCATACTAAATTGAGAAAAGCTGAAAGATTTTCCCCTAGGAACAAGAATGAGACAAGGCTGTCCACTCTAACTGCTTCCATTCAATATAGGACAGTAAACTTTAACCAAAGCTATCAAGCAAAAGAAATAAATTCATATAGGAACAGAAGTAAAACTATCCTTATTCACAGATGACATGATCCTGTCTGCACACCGAAGACTCAAAATATTCCATCAGAAGACTCTTAGAACTAATAAACAAATTCAACAAAGTAGCAAGAAACAAAACCAATCAACAAGAATCAGGGGCATTCTTATCCATATACAATGAATACACTGTGAAAGAAATCACTGAAATATTACCGTTCAAAATTGCTTTAAAAATGAAATACTTAGGCATTCACTTAACCAATGAAGTGAACAATCTCTACAATGACAACAGTAGTACTCTGAGAAGGTATATAACACAGTACACCAGAAAATGGAAAGACATCTCCTCTTCCTGGATAGACAAACTAATACTGGGAAAATGGTCATGCTATCAAAACAGACTCATAGGGGCTTCTAGGAAGATGGTGGAACAGCAAGCAGCAGAGTAAGCAGCCTCTCTGAGAGATACAGTTCAGATGCTGGAATATAGCCTTTTGGGGACGACAAGAAGGAAGGAAGTGGGTCCCCTGGACCCAGGAAGAATCTAAGTGAGAATTGAAGCCCACCAAAAGAGTAAAAAGAAAAACTTAAATGAAGAATAAGGCAGTAGCTGGCAGCACCTTCACCTGGAGCAGGACCCAGTGTGTGAGAGGAGCTGTTGGAACCTGGGGACACACAATCAAGGTGACGTGGTGGCTGGCAACCCTGGAGGCCTCTGCAGAGAGAGGCAGTATTGGAGGGGAGTGGCAGTGGACAAGAGCAGCGAACCTGGAAGACTGAACTGGCTGGTGATGTGTGCAGAGGACTCAGTCCTCCCATGGGAGAGAGCGATTGGCCAGGAATCATTTTGGAGTTGGGCCAGATAAGCCTGGAGCCAGAACTGCTCCCAGCTTCCTCCAGCAGCTCCTAGCTGGGCTCAGACCCATGGAAATTGCTCAGACTGAACCCCACCCCTGCGCACATTCTAGCTGCCATTGCGGAGGTTCCCTGTGAGTAGCCAGCTCAGTCTGGAGGCCCTGGACCCATGTATGCTCCAGGGTTGTTAGTGGAGGATCCCCGCTGATGACCAGCCCAGGTCTGCAGGCGGCAGCCAGCCCTGCCCCTGCATGCACTGGGGGAGCCAACACAGGCTGGGAAAAGCAGCAGACAGCCCTGCACCAGCACACCCAGTGTCCACAATCAGATATTGGTAGCGAGCACTGGCTAGGAGAATCAAATGGTCTTGCTTCAGAGAAATTGTAGCCAATGAGGGAGGTGCCTGGGACCACAGTACCCACTTGACCAGTAGAACCCAGAAATATGTCAAGATGAAGCAAAAGGCAGTCTCTGGCCTCTAATCCAAGCACAGCAAGTCTAGGAGATGCAAATGCAGAAGAGATCGGGAGTCACACACCTGAAGTTTCTCAAGCAATGGAAACTTAAGAAACAACTTCATGAGACTATAAAAGAAATTAGAACAGAAGTACTAAGTCAGGTAAAAGAAGAAATGAAAAACATAATAAAAGAATTACTAGGCATCTCTAAAGAAGACATAGATTTAAAAAACAGAGAAGCATAGGAAAATGAAGGAAACCTTGAATGAACAATACAAAAATGATTTAGAATACATGAAACACATTCAAAGAGATATCCAGAAAATTAAAAACTCCATTGAAAGCTGGCAAAACCACTTGAAAGAAACTGGAGATAGACTTTCAAACCTTGAAGACAGGTTTGCAGCTTGTGATCACAAGAGGAAAGATCTCTTAAAAATAACAAGGAACCTGGAAGTAACAATTCAATAGCTGCAAGACAACCCAAAGGAACATAATTTAAGAATAATAGGTGTGAGTGAAAAAGCAGAAGTCAACACAAATGACTTTAAAAATCTACATAAATAATATAATAAAACTTCCCAAGCATGGGAAAAGGAAGTGACATACAGATAAATGAAGCATATCAAACTCCAGCTAGCCATAACCAGAATAAATCTACACCCAGACATATAATAATCAAGATCCCAGAAATTCAACACAAGAACAGAATATTAAAAGCTGTTAGAGAAAAAAAAACAGATCACCTATAAAGGAAAATTCATCAGAATCACAACACACTTCTCAACACAAACCATCAAGTCAAGATAAGCTTGGAGTGAACTATTTCAAGTCCTGAAAGAAAACAACTTCCAACCCAGATTGTTGTACCCTGCAAAACTATCTTTCAAAATTAATGGAGAAACAAGATACTTCCATGACAAAGAACAACTGAAGGAATTTATGACCACCAAGCCAACCCTACAAAGAATACTGAATGACTTTCTAGAGAGAGATAAAAAAAAAAACCACAGCTCCAGAAACAGTGGCAGAGGAGTATCACCGAGCAGGACAGACAATTGAATGGAGAGGAAAAATAGGCAGCCAATGGCAGGAAAATTGCATGGCAGAGATGAGGCAGTGAATGTTGACCATAACCTTTAATGTAAATGGCCTCAATTCACCAAAAAAAAGAAACACAGGCAGAGTGGATCATGAGAAAGGATCCATCAATATGCTTTATACAAGAAACACATTTAACTTGAAAGGGGGTTCATAGACTGAAAGTCAAAGGAGAGAGAACAATGCTCTATGTGACAGGGAACCAAAAAGAAGTGGGGGTAGCTTGCCCATTAGCTGCAGAGTGGACAAAAAAGACAGGGCATTTTTGTACAATGGAAAGCTACTCAGCTATAAGGAAAGATAACCTCGAGGCTCTTGTAGGTAAATGGATACAACTTAAGATCATGCTCATGGATGAAATGATCCAGTCACATGGGTGAACATCATGTTGTCTCCCTAGTACAAAAAAACTAAAAGAGTCAGTAGGATTCAAAATACACAATACATATTGTGAAAGTGAAAGGGGAGGAAGTGTCTAAAAAGGGAAGGCGGTGGCCATTGTTAATCTATTATTGTGATTTGAATCCCATATTGTTTTCATTGTTTTGTTTGGTTTTATTCTGTTTTGGTTTGTCCAATTTTATTATATTTGATGGCATAGACAGCTATTTCAAAGATAACAAAATACATTATGGTAGTCATTATTGATTTCCTATTACCTTGATTTGAAGCTCTGTATTGCTTTAATTGTTTTGTTTTGAGTGATTTAATTCTATTTTGATTTGTTTGATTGTATTATGTCTGATGATATAGACAACTACTTAGAAGATAACAAGAGACATTATGTTAACCACTGTTGTTTTACTATTGTTTTGAAGTCCTGCATTGCTTCCATTATTTTGTTTTATTGGTTTTATTCTGTACTATTTTGTTTGATTTTATTATGCCTATGGTATGGACAGTTATTTTGAAGATAACAAGAGGCATTATGATAGCCATTATTGATTTCCTTTTATCTTTTTTTGAAGTCATGTACCATGTTCATTGTTTTGTTTTGGTTGACTCTATTTTGTTTTATTTTGTTTGGTTTTATTCTCTTCAAAATAAAGAAAAAAAAGACTCATATATTTAATAAAATCTCAATTGAAGTACCAATTCTACTCTTCATAGAACTAAAAAAAAAGAAAAAAAGTCCTAAAAGTTATATAGAAGTAGAAGAGATCCAGAGTAGTAAAAAGAATCCTGGGCAAAAAAACCAAGCAGGAAGCTTCACAATCCCAGATCTCAAGCTATATTACAAAGCTATAGTGATAAAAACAGCTTGACACTGGAAGATGCATGAACAATGTACTTCAATGGCATAATAAATGGAGAAACAACCCCAGGCACAATCAGACCGCCGATCTTTAACACAGGAGCAAAAAACATGTGTTGGAGAAAAGATGGCCTCTTGAACAAATGGCCCTGGGAAAACTGCTTAACCACATGCAGAAGATTGAATCTAGACCTGTATCTCTCACTGTGCACTAAAATGAAATAAATATGGATCAAAGACCTAGATTTAAAACAGAAACAATCTGTTGGTAGATAAAATATGTAAAACTCTTGAAGACATAGGCATAGACAAGAATTTTCTAAACAGAACCCAAATTACACAAGAAGTACGTTGAAAAATAAAAAATGGAATTATATCAAAGATCCCACATAGAAATGGGAAGAAACTGTTCAAAAGGAAAGAGAAACTGGGATGGGAGAAAGAAGAAAAGAAGGAAGGGAAAAGCATAGTTAAGACAGTTATACTACTAACTGTTAAGACAGTTATACTAATTTCTCTTTGTTCATTGAAAGGAAAGGTTTATGCTAATATTGTTTGGACAATTAAATGCCCATATTTTGTACTCTAAGTAACTAATTATTAACTGTTGTTTCTCTCCTATTATCTTGTATTGAAATTTTATTTTTAAATTTTTTCTCTTTAAAATAAAAAAGTTTTAAATGTTCCACATAGCAAAAACACTACTTATTGAATAGGAAAAATTTGCCAGCTACTCTTCAGAAAGAGGACTAATATCTAGAACATATAAACAACTCCTAAAAATTATACCCTCAAAAATAAAAAAAAGTTCATTTGAAATGAAAACACTTTTCAGAAGAAAAATACGACTAACCAGTAAGTACATGAAAAAACTTTCAGCATCTTTGGTCATTAGGGAAATGCAAATTAAAGCAACACTGAGATTCTATTGTCCTCAAGAATTCAAGGCAATAAATGCTGGTGAGGCTGCAGAGAAAAAAGAATCCTTTTACTCTGTCGGTGGGAGTGTAAACTAGTATAGTCACTATGAAAATTACTGTGTAGACGCCTCAAAACACTGCAATTACAAATTCCATTGGACTCAGCTGTTCCCTTTCGAAGTATCTTCCTGAAAGAGTTAAAGACATGTTATTTCAGTGATCCATGTATATCCATGTTTATAGTAACACAACTCAGAATAGCTCAATCTTGGAAACAGCCTATATGCCTATCAGCAGATGAGTGGTTAAAGAAAATGTGGTATATGTACACAATAGAGTACTACTCAGCCCCGAGGAAAAATAAATTTGAGTCATTTGTGTGAAAAAGGATGCTTCTTGAGACCATAATGCTTACTGAAATATATCAGATACAGAAGTTTAAATAACATATGATTTCTCTCATATGAGAAAACCAAATTATAACTAATTCAAAGAGTAAAATTAAAGATAGTAGAAAACCAGGAGATAGACCTTTTACAAATGGGAAGGAGATCTAGAGATGGAGGAGACGGGGAGGGGAACTAGGAGATGGGAAAGTAAGAAGGGTTAAGATGATCCAGGTACACAGACCAACTACTCAAGATAAATTATATTTGTTATGTATTGAAAATTTGTACAACTAATAAGAAATGTAGCAGGTCCATACAAAACCTCAATATTAATATGAATTAAACGTGTTAATATTCTGCAGAAGACTATAAGTCAATGATTATTGTTTTGCATATTTTATAGCCTATTAATTATAAACAACTTTAGCATGTTTCCATTTTTCTGATGAATCAAATATTTTACCAATATATTGAGATAACATCCATTTTTGTCTTTAAGCTATATTCTTTTGCAAAATTTTTATTAGTGTATGTTTGGATCACACAATAAATGTATTCATTGTGGGGAACTGACACATACACACGCCACATCAAGTCCTTCACTTTCCCGTCTCCTCACTTTGCATCTGTTCCCATCTCCAGATTTCTTTCCTATCTTCATAAATTCTTTATCCTTGTCTTCTACAGTCTTTTTCATTCGTTTTGCTCTTTAAATTATTTATACTTTGGGATTCTCAAGTTTTCTTCTTAAGTGTAACTATTGCTATAATAACATAGATACAAGTGTAAGTATTGCTATAATAACACAGATATATGATGACTAGCATGTAACATATGCTTTTTGTTTTCATGGTATAATTTTTGCCTTCGACCCTTAGAGGGGCCTTCTATTTATGTGTCCTATTTCAGCAGTTTATATTTTATTTGATCATATGTAGGTTTTTGTTTGTTTGTTTGTTTTTGTTTTGGTTTTTGGTTTTGGTGTTATACCTGAAATTGAACTGATGACCTTGAGCTTGCCCAACAGGCGCTGTGCAGCTGACCTATTTCCCAGGACCCTATATATTATTTGAATATAGTAAATATTTAAGTCGCTGCCATTTAACTAGGATTTGGTCTGTTTTTAATACTTGTGTTTATTGGTACTGACTTTCATGATTATATTTTTTCCTACATTATGCTTTTCTGTGCTAATACTTAGAAAGGAAGACCCATACCATGTGTGCTACCTCAAGAAAATGCACACTCTGGTTTCCTGGGGAAGGTTATATGCAGAGAAGTGCCAAAGTAAAAAGCATTTTCTAATAGATCTAAACTTCAGAAGTTAGTCAGATAACATTTCTTTTGTCTATATCGGAAACTTTATTCACTGCATTTACTTTCTGTGAGGAGTCTGTAGCAGACTATCTATAGAGATTATTAAAGATGCCAAGTTGTCCTTCTTGATATTTTCTTTTTAAGTTTTTTCTTTTTATTTTTTTTGTTTAAGAGAAAAAAGACACATAAAAGAAAGACAAAAAGCAAAAAAGACAAACAAATGACAAGAGCAAATCCACAACAGTAACATTATAGATTTACAAAACAAGACGATAGGAACTTGACAGTGGTTGCCATATTGTGTATCATTACCTTCAACACGGTTGTTTACATTAACAGATACAGACACGTAAAATTGATCCAATCATATGAGTATTAACTGTTCTTTCTCAATAACTAATCCAATCAGCAGTATAGTTGTTTAAGTTATCTTACATATACATATATACAGATTTATGTCTTTTTCCTTTTCCCTTCCTTCTTTCCTCCTTTTCTCTTTCCCAGTTACTTTTGCTCTTTGTGCAGTTTCTTACCCTTACACAGTATTTATTGTAGATTTGGATCATATATACTTTTTCAGCTTCTTATACTTGGGAGACAATACAGTATTTACACATGTGTGTTTGATTTATCTCACTTATGAGTGTGGTCTCAAGTCATGTCCATTTACTTATAAAAGTCTCAATGCAATCTTTCTTGATAGTTGAGTAGTACTCCTTTGTATAAAAATACCACACCTTTTTTTATCCATTCATTGATTGATGAGCACTTGGATTGTTTCCAAGATTTGGCTATTACAAATTGGGTTGCTATAAACATGGGTGCACAAATATCACTGTGGTATGATGTTTTCAGTTCTCCTGGGAAAATACCCAGAAGTGGGATAGCTGGGTAAAATGGGATCTCCAATCCTAGCTTCTTGAGGAATTTCCACACTGATTTCCACAGTGGTTGCACCAGTCTAAAATCCTACCAACAGTGGAGTAGAGTTCCTTTTTCCCCACAGCCCCTCCAGCATTTGTTATTGGTTGATTTTTTAACCTTGGCCATTCTTTCTGGGGTGAGATGGAATCTCAGTGTTGTTTTAATTTGCATTTCCCGAATGACCATTGATGTTGAACATTTTTTCATATATTTATTTGCATTTGTATTTCTTTCTCTTTGAAGTGTGTATTCATCTCAGATGCCCATTTTTGGTTTGGGTCCTTGAATTTTGGGGACCTGATTTCTCTTTTTTTTTTTTTTTTTCGGTACCGGGCATTGAACTCACAACCTCGCACCTGCCAGGGCAAGCACTTAAGGCACTGAGCCAAACTCCCGGCCCTGGTTTTGTTTTGTTTTGTTTTGTTTTGTTTGCGGTACTGGGGATTGAACTCACAGCCTTGCGTCTGCCAGGGCAGGCGCTTAAGCCACTGAGCCAAACTCCCGGCCCTGACCTGATTTCTCTTAATTCTTTATATGTTTTAGATAGAAGTCCTTTGTCTGATGGACAGTTGACTAAGATATTTTCCCAGTTCGTGGGTTTTCTTTTCACACTGTTGGAGATTTCCTTGGACATGCAAAAACTTTTTAATAAGACAAGATCCCAATTGTTGATTCTGGAAAGTGTTTCCCATGCAGTTTGACTTTTGTTCATAAACTCTCTGCCTACTCCTATGTAATCAAGATTTTTTCCTATTTGTCTTCCAACAAATTTAGTGTCTGTTTGAATATTCAGATCTTTGATCCATTTTGACTTTATTTTAGTGCATGGTGATAGATATGAATCTAGTTATAGTTTACAACATGTAGAAAGTCAGTTTTTCCAGTACTATTTGTTAAAGAGGCTATCTTTCTTCCAATGTACATGTTTGGCCTCTTTGTCAAAGATGAGGTGGCTAAGTGTGTTTGTAGTTGTGGCTATAATTCTAATCTATTCCATTGGTCTTCAGGTATGTTTTTATTCCAGTACCATGCTGATTTTATCACAGTAGCTTTCTAATATAGTTTCAAGTCCGGGATTGTGATGCCTCCTCCCTTGCATTTGTTGCCCCGAATTGCCTTTGCTATTCTAGGTCTCTTCTATTTTCAGATGAATTTCAGGAATGATTTCTCCAGCTCTGTGAGGTAGGCAAGTGGTATTTTGATTGGGACTGCATTAAATCTGTATAACAATTTTGGGAGAATGACCATTTTCATGGTTTGTTCTTCCTATCCATGAACAAGGAATATCTTTCCATTTTCTGAAATACTCTTCGATTTTCTTTTTCAGAGTAATGTAATTTTCACTGTATAGATCTTTTACTTCCTTTGTTTGATTGATTCCTAAGTATTTCATATTTCTTGGATGTTATAGTGAAGTGTGTGGTTTCCCTTATTTCTGTCTCAGTGACTTTGTTGTTTATGTACAGGAATGTTATTGATTTTTGAGTGTTGACCTTGTATCCAGCAACATTACTGAATTTGGTTATTACATCTAGAAGTCTTTCAATGGATTTTTGGGGGTCTTCTATGTAGAGTATCATACCATCTGCAAATAGTGATAATTTTACTTCTTCCTTTCCTGTCCTTCTTCCCTTTATTTCTTTCTCTTGTCTAATTGCTCTGGCTAATATTTCCAGAACTATATTGAATAGGAATGGTGATAATGGACATCCTTGTCTTCCTGATTTTAGGTTGAAAATTTTCAGTTTTTGTCCATTTAGTAAGATGTTGGCTATTGGTTTATGATATATGGCTTTTATCAGGTTGTGGTAGAGACCATCTAGTCCGATTTTCTGTAGGGCTTTTTATCACAAATGAGTGTTGGATTTTGTCAGAAGCTTTTTCTGCATCTATTGAGATGATCATGTGATTCTTGTTCTTGGCCCTGTTGATATGGTGTATTACATTTATTGATTTGCTTATGTTGAACCATCCTTGCATTCCTGGGATGAATCCCACTTGATCATGGTGTATAATCTTCCTGATAACTTGCTGTATTCTATTTCCCAGTATTTTATTGAGGATTTGTGCATCTATCTTCATTAGGGAGATTAGCCTGTAATTTTCTTTTTTGGTTGGGTCTTCCTCTGGTTTTGGTATTAGGGTAATACTTGCTTCCAGGAATGAGTTAGGGAGACTTGCTTCCCTTTCGATTTCATTGAAGAGTTTGAGGAGTGTTGGCATTAAGTCTTCCCTAAATTTCTTGTAGAATTCAGCAGTGAATCCATCAGGACTTGGGCTTTTCTTTGTTGGTAAGGTTCTAATTACATTTCCAATTTTATTAGCTGAAATTAGGTTATGCAGTAGTTTTACATCTTCTTGAGTCAGCTTTGGTAATTCATAAGTTTCTAGGAATCTGTCCATTTATTCTGTGTTATTGAATCGATGTGAGTAAAGGTTTTTGAAGAAGGTATTGTTGATCTTCTGTATTTCCACTGGGTCTGTAGTGATTTCACCCTTTTCATTTATTATTGCATGAATCTGAGTTTTTTCTTTCCTCTTTTTGATAAGGTTGCCTAGGGGTTTATCAGTTTTATTTATTCTTTCCAAGAACCAACTCTTCGATTTATTAATTCTTTGTATTGTTTTCTTAGTTTCAATTGCATTAATTTCTGCTCTGATCTTTATAATTTCCTCCCTTCTTTGGGCTTTGGAGTTGACTTGCTCTTCTCTTCCTAGAAGTTTCTGGTGCATCATTAGGTTGTTTATGTGTGTTCTTTCCATTTTTCTGATGTGGGAGTTTAGTGCTATAAATTTCCCTCTGAGGACTGCTTTCATTGTGTTCCACAGATTCTGGTAATTTATATTTGCATTTTTATTATTGTTTAATTCCTTCTTTAATTTCTTCTGTGGTCCATTGATTGTTTAGGAGAATGTCATTTAAGTTCCATGTGTTTATGAGATTCTGGTGGGATTTTTTGCCATTCGTTTCCAATTTTATTGCACTATGGTCAGATAATATGCATGGAAATATTTCATTCCTTTGCATTTACCTAAGCTTGTTCTGTGGACTAGTATATGAACTATGTTAGAGAATGACCCATGTGCAGCTGAGAAGAATGTGTATTTTGATGTTGATGAGTGGAGCACTCGGTACACATCTACTAGGTCCATTTGTTCACAAATTTGATTCAGTTCTGTTATTTCTTTGCTGATTTTTTTACTTGGTTGATCTGTCTGTCTGTGACAGTGGGGTGTTAAGGTCCCCTGTTGTAACTGTATTATTGTTTATTTGGTTTTTCATGTCTATTAAGATTTGTCTTACATTGTTGGGTGCTCCCATATTTGGTGCATATATATTTATGATTGTAATCTCTTCCTCTTGAAGTCTTCCCCTAACAAGTATGTAGTGACCTTCTTTATCTCTTTTGATCATTCTCGGTTTCAAGTTCACATTGTTTGCAAACAAAATCACTACCTCTGTTTTGCTCTGGGTTCCTGTTGCATGGAGTATCATTTTCCATCCTTTGATTTTTAGTCTGTGAGTTTCCTTTTGAGTGAAATGTGTTTATTCTTCACAGCATATTGTTGGATTTTGTTTCTTAACCCACTCTGCCAGTCTGTTCCTTTTTATTGCTGAATGGAGATCATTTACATTGACTGATATAACTGATGTGTACTGACTCATCCCTGTCATGATATCTTTCTGTTGTTGGTTTTCTACGTTTTCTGTTTAATTATTTGCCTTGCTTAGTGGCTTCCTTTTGTTGTTGTTCTTAAGATTGTAGTTATCTTTGTCTCTTTCTAGAATGTCTTTCAGTACCATTTGTAGTGTTGGTTTGGTGGCCATAAATTTCTTCAGTTGTTCTTTGTCATGTAAGTATCTGATTTCTCCATCAATTTTTAAAGATAGTTTTGCAGGATACATCAATTTGGGTTGAAAGTTGTTTTCTTTCAGGATTTGAAATACTTTACTCCAAGCTCTTCTTGACTTAAAGGTTTGTGTTGAAAAGTCTGCCGTGATTCTGATAGGCTTTCCTTCATAGGTGATCTGTTTCTTTTCTCTGACATTTTTTAGTATTTTGTTTTTGTGCTGTATTTCTGATACCCTAATTATTATATGTCTGGGTGAAGATTTATTTTGGTTTCAGTTAATTGGGGTTTTGTATGCCTCACTTATCTGTGTATCAGATTCTCTTCCCATGTTTGGAAAATTTTCTACTATTATTTCTGCAAATGGTTTTTGCAGGTCATTTGTATTAACCCATGCTTTTTAATTGATGCCTATTAATCTTATGTTATTTCCCTTGGCATCATCTTGCAGCTGTTGAATTGTTGTTTCCTGGTTCCTTGTTATTTTTAAGAGATCTTTTCTTTTGTGATCATAAGCTTCCATGCTGTCTTCAAGACCTGAGATTCTATCTTCAGTTTCATTCAAGCAGTTTTGCCAAATTTCCATGAAATTTTTCATTTCCTGAATTTCCCTTTGAAGCTGTTTCATGCATTCTATTTTTGTCTTATTTT
>RJWM01012342.1:0-56930 GCA_004363535.1 Dasyprocta punctata | reverse complement strand
TCTTGTCTAGTTGTAGAACTGATTGTTTGGAAGGGTGTTTAATTTCCAGGTGTAGTCGGGAGTTTGGCTCAGCGGCTTAAGCGCCTTCCCTGGCAGGTGTGAGGTTGTGAGTTTGATCCCCGGTGCCAAAAAAAAAAAAAAAAAAAAAAAAAAAAAAATATTCCAGGTGTTTATGAAGTTCTTAAGGTATCTTTTGCCATTAATTTTCAATTTTATTGCACAATGATCTAATAATATGCATGGGATAATTTCAATTCTTTTACATTTACTTAAGCATGTTCTATGAGCTCATATGTGGTCTATCTTGGAGAACATTCTGTGTGCAGCCGAGAAGCTTGTGTATTCTAATGGTGTGAGGTGGAACACTCTGTAGACATATGCTAAGTCAATTTGTTTAAAAGTTTAGTTCACTTTTGACACATGGGGTATTAAAGTCCCCCATGACAACTGTACTAGTACTTATTTGATTTTTCACGTCCATTAGTATTTTTTAGATATTTGTTTTATGTAGTTGGGTGTGCTGGTATTTGGTGCATATATATTTATGATTGTTACTTCTTCCTCTTGGATTGTTTCCTTTACAAAGATGTAGTGACCTTCTTTGTCCCTCCTAATTAGTCTTGGCTTGAAATCCACTTTGTCTGTGAATGGAATAGCTACCCTTGCTTTTTTCCAGGTTTCTGTTACATGGAGTATTTTTTCCATCCTTTGACTTCTACTCTATGAATTTCTTTTTGAGTTAAATGTGTTTATCATATGCAGCATAGTGTTGGATTTGCTTCTTGATCCACGTTGCCAGTCTGTTTCTTTTGACTGGTGAACTTAGACCATTTACATTGATGGTTAAAACTGATATATATTGGCTTATCCTTGTCATATTATTTTCCTGCTGTTGGTTTCCTTTTTTCCCCTCTGTTTAATTGCTTGCCTTGCCTGGTGGACTTATTCTGTTTGGTTTCATGGGGTTGTAGTCCTTGTCTCTTTCTACAATATCATTTAGAACACTTTTGAGTGATGGTTTAGTGTTCATGAATTTTCTCAAGTGTTGTTTGTCATGGAAGTATCTTATTTCTCCATCAATTCTGAAAGATAGTTTTGCAGGGTACATCAATCTGGGTTGGAGGTTTGTTTCCTTTAGGACTTGAAATACTTCACTGCAAGCCTTCCTTGATATAAGAGTTTGTGTTGAGAAGTCTTCTGTGATTCTGATGGGCTTTCCTTTACGAGTGCTTTGTTTCTTTACTCTAACAACTTTTAATATTCTATTCTTATGCTAAATTTCTGGAATCTTGAGTATTATATGCCTTGGTGCACATTTATTTTGATCATGGCAAATTGTAGTTCTGTATGCTTTACTTATCTGTATATCAAATTCTATTTCCATACTTGGGAAATTTTCTGACATTGCTGATGTGAACGGGTGTTTTTTCATGTCATTTGCACTATCTGCTGCTTTTTATTTGACTCCATTCAATCTTATATTATTCTTCTTTGCTTCATTTAGTGGCTGTTGGGTTGATTTTTTGTGGTCCGTTCCTATTTTTAAGAAATCGTTTTTTTCATGATCGCTAACTGCAATCCTGTCTTCTATATCTGATATTCTACATACACTTTCAATAGAATTTTTAATCTCCTGGGTATCTGAAAGTGTTTCATGCATTCCATTTCTTGCCTGTGTTGGGCATTCATGTTTACAGTATTTTGCTAAGCTATTCTATTTTTTAAAAAATCTGTGTCTACTCTAGTGTCATTAAGCGTGTGTTTCATTGTGGTCACCATGTCTGTTATCTGAGAAATTATTTATGATTTGATGTTTTCTAAACTCTAATCCATCTGTTTTGTTACTTCTGATGTTACCACTTCAGAGTCCAGGTGGCTTTAGAATTGCCCCCTGTGTTTGTCTTTGATGAACTGAAAGTCTGAGCTTACATCTCACTTCAGCGTCTTCTCATTTGCTATTTGTTTTTTAGTTTAATTCCTGGGTTGATGCTTAGATATTGCTTGTGGCATATAGCTCTATTGCTAGTATTTAGAGCCCTTAGGAAATAACTACTTCTCAGAGATGGCTACTAGTGTATCTCAGTTTTGAATTTTGAGGCTGTTGCAAAATCCTACCACTTCAATTTATTGGATATGAGAAGTTGCTTCCTATTTGGCCTAGCCCATGGTTCTTTGCCACTGTCCTGTACTATTATTTATGACCTTTAGGCAATCTTAGTCTTGGAAGTGACTTATTAGAAATCTACGATGAAGAACTGAATAGAAAAATTATGCCCCCTTGTCTAAAATAACACAATCAACAATAACAATAACGTAAAACAGCCTAGAAAATGACAAACTGTGGTGACTGTTGATTTGCTACCTTTAACTGTATGAACTATATTTTTGGTTGTATAACAAAATCTAAAACAAACCAGAAAATTATATAAAGTAAGTATGTCCTCAATATGGTGATTTTACCCCAGGGAAAAAATTTAAAAGGGGCAGGGAGGGGATGAAAATAGAGAAATAGATGAAGAGGAAGAGATTAAGAGCACAGCTAGAAGACAAAGGAAGATTACACAAACTTTGGGAAACTTGTGAAGCAGACAGGAAGGAAAGAGAGAAGGAAGAAGTATAAACAATAACAAAACAGTAAACAACAACAACAACAACAACAAAACTAGAAAAAATATCCACTTCTTGGTGTGTCTCTGCTGTCACTGGTGGTTAATTTGAACAGACAGAGTTCAAGATCCATTGTTGATTAATCTCAACAATCCAGCTATAGATTTATGGTGGGGTAGTGGATAACCCCAGCAAGCCTGCATCTTCAGTTCCACTTAAATTCAGGCTGGTTTCTGACCGTGAGGCCGGAACATGATTTGTTCAGCCTGCAACACTGCATGTGTCTTATGCTGACTTGAACTTGGCTGTTCCTCACCCTGACACCAGCAGGCAGTAGATGGAGCCAGTAGTTGCTCTGAGTTCTGAGCTCAGTTGACCCCTCTCCAAGATGGCTACAAGCTAATCCTCCTTTCTTGGGTGACATCTGAAAGTGAATAACTCACCAGCCACTGCCGTCCACTGCCTCCACTGCTCCTTTCCACTGATACGTTTCTCTTAGAAGGCCTCTGGGGTCATCAGTACTGCACGTTCGGGCTGCCCTCCCCACACAGTCAGTCAGGTCTTAGGGAGAGATCACTGCTTGCCACCTTCTTCTTCATTGAAATCTTTCTTTGCTTTCTTCATGAGCTTCAAGTCTTACTTCAGATCCTTGCTGGGTCCCAAGGACCCACTTCCCTCTTCTTCCTTAAGTTGCTATATTCCATGATCTTGACACCAAATCTCAGAGGGGCTATTTTTCTGCTGCTTACCACTCTACCTTTCTTCCCAGAAGTTCACATTTTGGATTTTTAGAAAATTTCTATTTATCAGTTCAGTTGATTTTTTATAGAATTGTAATGGTTGTTGAATTCTATCCTCCATGGTGAACTGAAATGCTTTTTAGCAATGTGAGTGATGACTGTAGATTCAGAGTAGAGGAAGTTGATGTTCTTGAAGGCAAGAGTTGTCAAGCTGGGATGGCCCCCAGCTTTTGCCTCCAATTTAGGAGGGTCTGCCCTGTAGTCCTGAGACCCTCTGCTCCAAGGTTTTAGGGACAGCACAGGGCCTATGGATGCATTCTTGTCCTTATTAGGTCTTCTTTCTACCTTCTCTATTAGCACCTTCTTTTGGCAGACAACATAGTCCAACATAATTAGCTTTCTGTATCATCTTATCCTGATGACTCACCTTCAGCATCTTTTTGGGGACTCACTTAAGACATTAAATGATAATTGTTACTATGGAACCTAGGTGTGGGATGGTCTAACATTTAACACTACTTCTCCCCATTTCAGAGTTAAAGCAACAGAGACTCAGAGAGGGTGAATGTGATGATTAATTTCATGCCCAGTTTGACTTGGCTGAGAGATGTTCAGATAGCTAATAAAATGTTATTTCTGCGTATGTCTGTGAGGATATTTCCAGAAGATAAATGCATTTGTATCAATAGGTGCAACAAAGCAGATGCCCTCACTAACGTGTGTGGCATTAGCTTATTTGTCGAGAAGCAGAATAAAACATAAAGGTGGAGGAAGGGTAAATTTCCTCTTGGCTTGAGTTGGAACATCCTTCTTTTCTTGCCCTTAGCCCCTGACTCCCCTGGTTCTAAAACTTTTGGGCTTATACTGGAACCATACCACTGGCTTTTCTGCTTATATATGACAGGCTGTGGTAATTGTGTGAGCCAGTCCCTCAAGAGTACCTTACTAAGTATTTGTGTGGATCTTATTGGTTCTGTTTCTGTCAAGTACCTTGATTAACACAATGACTGTGGGTGGCAGTATATTGGTGGTTAAAATTCAGAAATTTAGAACTGACAGACTTGGTAAAACTTTAAGCAAATTACATATTATTTTGCTACCTTGGTTTTATGTTTTATTAACTGGAATAATAATAATAGCTACATTGTATGATACACATAGCATAAATAGGCAACATGTAAAGAAATATTTAGCAAAATTTCTGATACTTTCCAGTAAGTAACTGATACATAAAAGATACCTAATAGTATGTGGTCATCATCACCTAAAAGCATGTTTATAAGAATCAGGATTTGAACTCATGTTCTATTCAGATATGTATTCTCTGGCATCCTGGTAAAACGTTGCAGATTCTTGAACATAGGCTTGTTGCCTATGTCAAAAGTGGCTCAGTGGCTTGTCTTGCGAGCCTGCGTGTTACCTCTGCTTCTGCTTTCTACTTTCTTATATATGTAAGTTAGCTAAAGTGTTGAACACAGAAGTTTCCAAAGTGAGGGGTCAAGTACACCAGGGAAGGCCAAGGCCTTTTTCATGGCCCATTGTGGGAACATAAAACAGAGCCTGTAGTTCTATTTATTTTTACTTTCTCATCTGCTTTACATTTCTATGTTTATAAGTTTTCTGAAGGTCACATTATATTAGGATAGCAAAATATGTCCATGACTTATAGACAAATAAGCAAATAAATGTATTGAAAGTGCATATCAAAATATTTTTATGGGTTCAGATATACAAGAAAATACTTTGGCAACCACTCATTTGCCAAATGAGTGAACAAGGCTGTGACCATCAATCTGGCCTGTGGCAACTTATTTTTGACAAAGTACAAGCATAGGAGAAGCCTGTGTATGGTGGGAGCATGAATGGAAAGCTGCTGATGTTTACTCAAGGACCAAGGGAAGATAGGTTCTTAGAGTTAATGTGGAGAGCACAGGGCAACTCGGGTGACTTGGGTTTGGCAAGTATGTGGCAGTGGGGCTTGCTCAGCAGTAACCATGTTAAGGATATGGAAGGAGACCTTCAGTATATGGCCTTACAAATACCATCTAGCAGTATGTTTGTGATCTTATTCTCTTAACATTAATTGCTCAATTTCTGTTATCTAGCTTCAGTATTTTCAAAGTCCACTTGGAGCCATTCTTTGGCAAGGTCATAAACCATCAGTAGGGAAAAGACTTGACAGTCTTTTGGCTCAGTATTTTCCAACTCTGACACTGAGGAAACTCCCTGTGGAAAAAAAGTCTTTCCATGATCAGATACATTTGGGAATTGCTGGTTTTACAAAATTAAATTGACGTTTTCATTGTTGGACTTCTCAGATGCATTGTTCTAGAAATGTGCTTGGGACTCCAAAAGCCTATTCTAGACTGAAATAGTTTTCATTTACGTTCATCACAAAATCCTTTTTTGCCTAGAGCATCTTAGTAGGATACGCTTGGGGAAAATAGATGAGAAAATTTAGATTTAGAAAATGGATAAGAATTCAGGTTTCATCATTTGTCCATTCATGCAATTAAAAAAACCTCTCTGTGTGACAGACACTTCTGTGCCAGATGCTGTGGTACCAGTCTGAACAAGAGAGAGGTTTCTGCTGAGATTTCACAAGTTTTGGGGAAACAATTATAATATTGTTGAATACAGGAATATTTATACAGCATGCTGTGTTCCCCAGAGGACAGTGAAATCTTCAGGTTTAGGAGTCTATGTTAAAGACCATTCCAGGATTTAAAAAGTGAAGACCTTATTGAATACATATAAGCATCTTCTATGAATGGAATTGTTTTTCCCAAAATCCGGAAGCTTTGTCCTCAATGTGACCATCTGAAGATAGAGGCTTTCCAAGATAACTAAGGTTAAGTGAGGTCACAAGGGGGAGGGGCTTAGTCTGATAGCATTGTGGTCTTTTTAAGAAGACAAGAGAAAGACCTTTTCCCATCCATCTCCATCTCTCCCTCTCCCTCTCCTACATGAAGACACAGCCAGAAGGTGCTGTCTGCACACCTGGAAGTGGGCCCTCACCAGAACCTAATAATGCCCACTTCCTGATCTTGAACTTTTAGTCTCTAGACTTGTGACAAAATAAATTTCTGTTGTTTAAATCACCTGGTCTGTGCTATTTTGTTATGGAAAAACAATACAGAATCCCAGAGGATCAGACTAAAACATGGTCCCATTAACTGTTTGTGTCTATTGTTCCAATCACTCTACATCTATAAATTTATTTTAAGGATACAATCCAACATGAGGTCAGGGCTTTTAAGGATAAGTAACGATGAGTGGAAAATGGTTTGATTGACTCTGAGAACCAGTTATGCACATCTCTTTCCATTTCATTCAGTGACTTCATGATGATAGCTTGAAATCTGCCATAAGGCAGTATTTACACCATAGGAAACAAGACAAATCAGATCCAGTTTCCAGTTAAGAACTTACCAGCATACTACTGAGTAAGGGTCTTCACTATGATAGTGAACAGTTCAATGCAAGTTAAATGTCTTACAAGAGGAAACATTATGTTTCTGAACTGTTTATCTTCTGCTTATCCTGTGAGCCCTTTCCACCCTTCTCTACCCTCCTCTAGTCAGGGAGGCTGACCTTGATGATCTGTTCTTACCTTCTGTCTTCTGTTCTACTGGGTCACTGGGGATCACATGCAGAAGACTGGAGGGTGGGACAGTGATGTCAGTCATTTTTTCCCC
The DNA here is from genome assembly GCA_004363535.1 of Dasyprocta punctata. Taxonomy (NCBI): domain Eukaryota; kingdom Metazoa; phylum Chordata; class Mammalia; order Rodentia; family Dasyproctidae; genus Dasyprocta; species Dasyprocta punctata. The sequence goes on along the minus strand of RJWM01012342.1, from coordinate 49,885 downwards.
TGTTCACACCACTGGTTGGCTGTCTTACAGCTCACAGTCACAGTTCTTATCAAGTGATCCTGGAAATCATCCCATGTCATTTTATAAAGCTCTTCTTAGTTTTTAAAAACATTGAAACATCTGTGAATGTTCTGCAGTTTATTGAACCACTCTTACACCTCTGGGAATTTACATATCTTCCAGTATATTGCAGTGGCAAATAAAGCTACAATAAATATCTCATGAAAGGATAGCTTCATATTGCTGGGTGGTGTCTCTTCAGGATATATGCCTAGAAATTCGATTATTGGGTCAAAAAGCAAATACAAATGTAACTTTATTAGTGTCCAATTTTCTCTCATAAGGTTCATACCACTTTACATTCCCACCAACAATGAATAAGAATGCCTACTTGGGCCTATAACCCAGTGGTAAAGCACATTCTTAGCATGTTCAAATATGTATCTCATATCTGAAATATGTCGCAAATTTACGGGGGCTTTGGTTATTGTACTTTTTGTCTTACTAAAGTGTATTTCTATATAGTCAAATGTATTGATCCTTTCCTTTGTTTCATGTGGATTTTGAATCAGCTAGGAAGCTTTTCCTTGCATTGAAGTTATACAAGATTTCACTTATTAGTATTATTTTTTTTATCTTGGACTTGTTTGGCTCCTTTTTTTCTTGTAAGTTTTTTACACTTTCAGAATTTTTTCCTGTTTATGGTGCTGTCTTTTTCCTAATGGTTATCAAAAATAAAAGACAGATAATAGGAAGTAGGGAGATCTTTTTCAAATGGGAAAGGGAGCAAGAGATGGGAGGAAGAAGGAGGGAAGAAAGAAAAAGAGGATTTAAAAAGAGAGAATTGAAGAAAAAAGTGGAAATAGAGCTTTTGTAAATGGGAAGGGGAATAAGAGTTGAAGGCAACAGGGAAGGATGGGAAGGGAAGGGAACAGAAAAGAATTAAGATGAGTTATGGACACGTACAAACTTGCCACAAGAAATGTAATCTTTATGTACTGCAAACATGTACTAATAAAAATAAATGAATGAATAAACAAATAAATGTAAACAAGTCTCCATCTCTGCTCCAAGTGATTTGTGATGCCACTTATATTACTTACTAAATTTCCATATATGCTTTAGGCTATTTTGTCAGTTTGTATTTTATTATACTTACCTGTCATCTGTTCATGTATCCTTGTCACATTGTTCTATTTTGCATCAGATTTCTTTTGACATTTTACTGTAACCAACATACAGATAAAATGAAAGAATTTTTCAGTGAATACTCATATATCCATCTGGATTCTGCAGGAAGCAGTTTACTGTATTTGCTTTAGCACACATTGACCCACTTATCATTATTCTATTCATCCATCAGTCTATCTTATTTTTTTCATGCACGTTGGAGGAAGTTTCAGACATTGCATCACTTCCCCTAATACTGTGATGTGCACATCAGTTTGAATTACTGAGTCCTCAGCATATGTTTTACTCACTGCTAGGGCTGTTCTTCATCAGAGCTTTTCTGTTCTGGAGCTATGGCAGGATTCTTTTTTCATATAAACTTTAGTATCAACTTACCAGTGCCATTATTGATAAAAATCTTGGTTTTTTTTTATTGTGATTATGTTAGGTTTTCAAGTTAGCTTAGAGAGAATTGACTTTTTAAACATCAAAATATGCTGTTCCATCCCAAGAAAAAAATGTTTTTCCTATAAATTAAATTTGGAGGGACATAAAAGAAAAGTGGAAAGAAAGGAAGAAAGGAAGAAAGAAAGGAAGAAAGAAAGAAAGAAAGAAAGAAAGAAAGAAAGAAAGAAAGAAAGAAAGAAAGATTTTTTCCTAATTATTCAAATCAGGATTGCTTTAAAGATTTCTTCATTAGAGGTTTTGCTGGGAGTGTTTTTTACTACATCTGTAACAAATTTTCTTATATGCCTAACAAATACCTCTGCATGCTATTGGTGATGCTCAATATTTTGCAACACAATTTTCTGTCTTTATAGCTTTATCTAATTAAAATATTATTTGTTTTAGTGGCCCAATATATTTTTCTGTGTAATTTGAAGCTTCACCCCAGGATTTAGTTTAGCTCATTGGAATAACAGACAATGTCTACATCTCCAGCTTGCCAGTGAGATGTAGATCAGAAGTTTAAGCTCATCCTCACTGGCTTTGGTGCCCCCGTCTGCCTTGTGTGCAGCCCCCTTCCCACCTTCACTGTGCACCTAGCAATATGGAGTCACGTGATTTTACCCACATGTACTGTGACTGTATGCGCTGCTTTTGCCTCTTCCCCATCTTTCTGGTAAACTTCTGTTTCTCTCTGTGAACTCAGTCAAGGCATCACCTCCTCTAGGAAGCCTTCTCTGACTGTCCCCCAGGACACTCCTCCCTGGGCCTTTTTCTTTCTCTCTTTCTCATTTTCTATCTTTCTTTCTCCTTCCTTCCTTTCTTTTTGTCTTCCTTTTATTTGGGGGGCACTGGGGATTGAACCCAGGGCTTTCTCACTAAGTCTCCAAATTGCTCAGACTGGTCTAGAACTTTCGATCTTCCTGCCACAGTTTTCCTGAGTGTCTATGCCTGTTTTATGTGTATTTTCCTTCTTTTTCATTGCTTTTCCCCATCTTTGATTACTAGCACCTCTTCAAGTTCCTGGCAAACAGTATATACTAAAATACATTGTTGCAGGCCATTCTTACCTTTTCCTTACAGCAGTCCTTCAAATAGCTGTAGACCCTACTGTGACTTTCCTTCAACTTCATTGTTTTAACATTTTCTCCTGTGATGTACTTCCCAGATCTATTACTATTTAAAGAAAGATTTAACCAGAGAGACATTGAGTTTACTGTAACCGTTGGATAATTAGGGGACCATGTACCTTAATCGCCAAGGCTAGGGGTCCCCATGGGTGGGTCATATAACTCAGAAGCTGTATGTGCACTGAATTCTTACCAATTAATTTTTCCACAAAAAGCCTATTACAGTGGTAGCTTTGTATGATGTCATTTCTGAGTTGTGAGTAACCTGTATTTTTTATTTTATCATTCTCAAACATTTCCCTCAAATGTTGATACATTTGTGACACTGGGAAAATACCTCATAAAATGGGATTAAGGGATAAAGTGAAGTAGAGTGAATGTTAGTGATCTCTGTCCTGACAATGATAAGACAAAATATATGACTTGAGTGCTAGAACAAATTCAGCCTAAATATTGAGCAGGAACTTTGAAGAGGCCTTCAATTTCAAGGGGCGTAGGTTGTATTTTTAAATGATATGAAGTCAAGGTCTATGCTTTCTAAAAATGGTGAATATTTTGACCTCCTAGAAGCTGAAGCACTAATGTTTCCTGGAGTGATTCCAGAAATAACTAGTAAATAATGTATCTGATTCATTACAGGAAAATGTCAGTAGTTAGCAACTGAACTAAGGGTTATTATCCATTTGTGTCATATGTCATGTTATAGGTTAACTTAAAAAATGAAAATGATTGATAGACCACAGGTTTTTTTTGTTTAGGTCTCTGGAACCTTAAACATAACAGGTTAGAAGGAGAAGAATAAATTCATAAACCAATAAACCAGTTTATTGGCTCTAACTGCTTTTTATGGATTCCTGAAGAATTGCTGCTTACAAGATAGTTTTGATTTTTACTTTCCAATCTGGAAATCTTTTGCTTCTTTTTGTTTCATAAGTGCACTGCCCAGAACCTCCATGGCAATGTTGAATGGAGGTAGCAAGAATGCACATTCTCACTTTGTTCCTGATCTTAGGGAGAAAGCATTCTATTTCTCATCACTAAGAATGAGCCGAATCTCAGTTCTTCATATATGCTTCTTAGGGAATTTTCTTCTGTTCCTATTTCAAGTGTTTGTTTTCTCCCGAAACAGAATGGATGTTATATTTGCAGGAATCATTTTCTTGATTTTATTGAAATGATCATGTTTTTGCCCTTTGTTCTATTTTTCTATTTATTATAGAATGTTAATTGAGCTTCAGATGTTAAACTAATCCGGCATCCTAGGATAGATCTCACTTGGTTATGTGTGTTCTTGTTTTTACATGTTACTAAACACAGTTTATTTAGATTTTGGGGGGAGTTTTTGCATCTATATTCAGTAGGAATATCAGTGCCTACTTTTGTGATGTCTTTGACTTTGGTACCAGGATACTACTACAGACTTCAGGGATGCATTAGGAAATATTTCTTGTTTCCCTCTTTCATTTTATGGAGGAGTATCTGAGGAATTTCTTTTTCAACTGTTAACTGGAATTTACCAATGATGCCACAAAGCATGGGCTTTTTTTTTTCTGGGAAAAATTATAGTTACTAATTCAATTTTTTGGTTTGTTTTTGGTCTATTTAGATTTCTATTTCTACTTGAACTGATTTCAGTAAATTTTGTTTTTCTAGGAATTTAATCCAAGTTGTTTAATTTGTTGCCATAAAGTTCTCTTATAATCCATTTTATTTTTGTAAATTCTTTCATTCTTGATTTCAGTAATTTATGTCTTCTCTCTTTTGTTCTTTGTCATTTTGATTAAAGATTTGCCAATTTTGCTTACCTATTAAAAACATTTATTTCACTGATGTTTCTTATTTTTTTGTTTTCTACTTCACTGATTTCTGATGTAATCTTTATGGTTTCCTTCTTTCTGCTCACTTTGGGCTTTGCCTTCTTAAAATAAAGCTTAGGTTATTCCTTAAGGCCTCCTCCCACCAACATATATACTTAAAGCTATAGTTATGACTCCTGTAGGCATTGCTTTGTTTTTATCCTAAAAACCCTACAGAAAATTGGAATAGATGGTCTTTACCTCAATCTGATAAAAGCCATCTATGACAAACCAACAGCCAACATTATACTAAATGGACAAAAACTGAAAGCTTTCACTATAAAATCAGGAAAAAGACAAGGATGTCTACTATTACCACTCCTATTCAATATAGTTCTGGAAACATTAGCCAGAACAGTTAGACAAGAGAGACAAATAAAAGAAATAAGAATAGGAAAGGAAGAAGTTAAATTGCCATTATTTGCAGATGACATGATACTGTACATAGAAAATCACAAAAACTCCACCAAAAGACTTCTAGATTTAATAACCAAATTGAATAGCATAGCTGGATAGAGTCAACACTCAAAAATCAGAAGCATTTCCTATACACAAACAACAAACTCACTGAGAAATTAGGGAAACCACACCCTTCATGATAGCATCCAAACAATGAAATACTTAGGAATCAATCTAACAAAGGAAGTAAAAGATCTATACATTGAAAATTACAGCACTTAGAGAAAGGAGATCGAAGAAGATATCAGAAAATTGAAAGATATCACTTGCTCATGGATAGGGAAAGTAGCCATACACCCAAAACTGTTACACAGATTTAATGCAGTCTTGATCAAAATAACGTTATCATGCTTCACAGAACTAAAGAAGGCATCCCTAAAATTCATTTGGAACCGAAAGTGACCTAGAATAGCAAAAGCAATTCTGGTCAACAAAGGCAAGGCAGGAGGCATCACAATTCCTGAGTTAAAATTGTACTACAAAGCCACCATGATAAAATTGGCATGGTACTGGCAGAAAGCAAACCTGAGGATCTGTGGAACAGATTAGAAGATGCAGACATAACTACCCACACACTCAACCACCTTATCTTCGTCAAAGGGGCCAAACACGTTCACTGGAATAAAGATAGTCTCTTTAATAAATGGTGCTGACCGTAGTAGGCCTGACTTGGGGACTTCTGCTTTTCCTATTACTGCTGCTACCTTCTTTTCTTTCTATATCTCAGACTCTGACCTTGGCTCTGCTTTTCTGAGTTCTCAGTTTAAGACATTCTGTCCTTCGGTATCATAACTAAACTCATACTTGCTATGCTCACATGCCTTGATTTTTAAAAACTGAGTTGCTTGAGTGTCTGTTCTTGTTTATTCCTCACTCCACAATTATGACTGAAGGATCATAATTTGATCTTCCCACACTTATCATTGTTTATTCTCTTTTTTCTTGAAAAGTGTGTATCTTGTACACTGCAGAACAAATTAAACTGTGATGTGTTTTGTAGTTTGTATGGCTGGTTTCATGTTAGCTGTGATGATTTTCAGCTCTTTGGCACTTTTTTAAAAATTTGAAATATTGTAAAATCCAACAAAACAAAACAGAACAAAGCCAGTCAAAACAAAGCAGCAAAATTGGTACAGAACTTAAAAGCAGGATACTAGGAAAACAGCACTAGTTACTATAATATATCTTGTTAGCTTCACAATAGTTGTCCATTCCATCAGGCATAGCAAAATCAAACCAAAAACAAAGCAGAATATAACCAATCAAAACAGAATACTGAATAAGACAAAACAATTAATCAGAACAAAGCAAAACAGTGAGAACAATATTGGATTTCAAAGATAAGATAGAAGGAAATCCCCTATATTTGCTATATTGTATACTGTCATCCTCCCAAGAGAAGCTCAGACCACTGGCCCTAGGCCTGTAAAATCAACCAAATGATACAAGCATTTAGTTGCTTTATGCACCTCAGTTACTGTCAACTCAGCCTGTCCTCCAAACCAGGGGGTTACTTTGGGGGGGCGGTTGTGGGGTTTGATTCTTAGCCCCTGTGTCAGTAGGCTCATGGGAGATGCTATCTGACTTTTCTCTTCTTAGATTCCACGCAGCTTGCACACCTTACCAGAAAGTCTGGCTAGTTAACTTCTTGTTGGGTCCACCCAGTATCATCATGGCCGATTCTTAGGGGGTGCTGATTTTTCTCTTCCTGGAATTTGTGAGACTTGTGCAGCTTACCAGAAAGGCTAGCTAGTCAGGTCTCTTTCGCACTTTGGATGTTCACAATTTATTTTTCCTCTGAGGACAGGGGAGCTTCTGTTGTATGGTCTATAGCACAGGAATTTGTGGTGTTAGAGGGAAATGAGCTGATGTACTCTCCTTGTCATTGTATTTCTAGTAAAAGCATCTGGCAAGTGCCAAATACAAGCTAAAGGGATGTGTAGAAGTCTAAATGGGTCCTCAGAATTCCTCACATTCAATTTCTTTTAATGATACAAATTACCTGACATTTTATTAAAACAAGAAATCAAGGATCCTCCTATTTATATTAAATGAGGGCTTAGAGAGAAGTGACTTGTACAAAGTCACAAACTAGTAAATAATGATGCTAGAACAGTGTGTTTTTGCTTTATCACTCTAACCTATCAAAAAATGTAAGGGGATTCTTTGGAACTTTACTTGCCAAAAATGACAGCCGAAGTAAACCTTCTCACTGATATTCCTTAGACTTCTTTGTGTGCTAAACTAAAATTGGAAAAAAGGGAAGGTAGAGCTCACAGAGGTGATGATTATAAGGGTTACTTCCCTGCTGTCCTTCAGGAGGAATTTATGCCACATGAAAGGGCCAGGTCCTGGAAGGGTAAGAATGTAACTCATCCACATGAGTCTGTATTGAATAAAATTAGTACATTCTGTGCATTTTAAACTTACATTATTATGAAAGAAGTCAGTTGTCAATATAAGGGTTATTCCACTTAGAAATAATCAGACTTTTATTCTAGTGGTTTTTTTGTTGTTGTTAAAGTTTTTTTCTTTATAGTTGATACTTTGCAGTTTGCATACAATATGTTTTGGTACAATTTTTTCTTTTGTTCAGTTTATTCTGGTCAACCTGGAACCACTTTATTTATCCATTTGTGGCACTGGGGATCAAACTCACAGTCTCGCAACTACCAGGTAGGTGCTTAAGCCGCTGAGCCAAGCTCCCAGCCTTAGTTTTTTGAGGCAGGGTTGCACTATGTAGTTCAGGCTGGCCTTGCGCTCACGTTGTAGCCCAAGCTGGCCTCGAACTCACAATGCTCCTCCTACCTCAGCCTCCTGAGTGCTGGGATTAAAGGCATGCACCACCACCCTCAGCTTGGAACCACTTTAAATTAAAAAAAAATTTTTTTTTATACATACACATTTGCAGCAAGTGTACTTAATGATCACCACTGTGGGTGTTACAAATTCCAGTTCCAAGTTCATATGAGGAAAGGCTCGGTTTTTAGTGAGATCGCACACCCAGTAAGCAGCCTGTTTTGCCTGCTGGCTTTCTTTCCTGCATTCACATGCTTATGTGGCCCATTAAAACCCATCCCTACCCCATTAGGGATTGCCAGATGGCTCCAGAGAAAATGCCAGTTTTAGTACTTACTTATCTCTGAATTTATGGTTTCTTATTGCTTCTGATTTCTGAGTATTTCTTTTACTCAGTTCAGCGATGTAAGTGAAGAGATTTAGAAACTCTTTTACTAGCATTTTAGGTGGTCTGTAACTAGGAGTCATCTTCTCAAGTCTGTCATATTGCTGAAAGTGAAAGTCAACCTATTCAATCACCAGCATAGCCTGACTTGTTATCTTGGTTTCACACCAGCATGACAGCTGTGAGGCGCTCACAATCTATTGAAGGAGGCAGAGGTTAAACCACTGTACACAATACATTCCTAGGGGATGTGATGATCCTTGATACAGATCTAAACAGAGGCACAAAGGCAGAGGTAGAAAGGTCAGAGAAGTCATCTGAGAATAACTGAGCTAGATTCTGAAGAGCAAAGATAGACAAAGGAAAGAATACAAGGAGTTGAGCCAGTGAAGATATGAAACAACACCCTTCCAATTCTACAGCTAGTGTCACTTGACCATCCCAGTCCCTGGGCCCAGGTCCCAGTCCTGGTCATGGGGTTTTAAGGAGGCAAGGGCAATAGCTTAGTGTATCAGCAACCTTCTGCCTCATTCTGCTAACCTCATGCCTCTGTTACCATAATTAGCCTGATGCACAGGGCCAGTTCCCACCTGTGTTTCATGTTTCCTATACCTGCTCTCGCCTAGGGCTTATCTGGCCCTCTGGAGTTTAAGTCCTGCCAACTTTTCACTGGTTCCCGGGGGCATGGAATCTCACATGAGTATTACCTAGCTCTCTCTCTCCACTTTCTTCCAGGCGTGCTCCATAATCTTTTCTTACTTCTTGTTCTCCAATACTCTGTGAAGGAGATTGGGTTTGGGTGTCAATGGACATAAACAAATATCCAAGATGACCTTCTCATCAGCTCTGAGAGGGAGCTCTTTTCTCCTTAGTAGGCCCCAATCATGCTTGTTCTGAGGGAACTGGGGATAGCAGTTCTGAGGGAACTCAAGAAGAGTGGTGCCAAGTAGCTCCCTGCTCCTTACCCCTTGACATAGGATGTCTTCCAAGCACTGCTAGAGAGAAGGACACTGGAATCGTAACCTCTTTGGCATCAGGAAGAAAGAAAAATTAAAATCTCCCCACTACCCAGGTGTGGTGGTACACACCTGTAATCCCAGCACTCTGCGTTGGTGAAGCAAGAAGATTGAAAGTTCAAGCACAACTTGGGCAATTTAGCAACTTGGAGAGACCCTGTCTCAAAATTTTGAAAAAGTGTTACTAGGGCTGGGAATGTAGCTCAGTGGAAAGATCTTGGGTTCAGTCCCCAGTACCAGAAAGAACAAACCAAAACAACAAAAATCCTCCTTGCTGATGGCTCCCAGATAATTGTCTTCAGCCTAGAGCTTCTTACTTACTGTTTCTACTTAAAATTTTCAGGTGAACCTCAAAAGTGCAGCCTGCCCAAAGATGAATTGAAGTTTTTCTCTCAAACTCACCTGTTTGTGGCCCTGCCACTCAGATGCCCAGGCCAGGAAGCAGAATGTCATCCTTGGCTTGTTGCCCACAGCAAGTCCTATCCTACTCCATCTCTGCTCTATGGGTCACTTCCTTAGTCCATTTCTTCACCACCACTCACACAGTTGGTGTCCTTGCCTCACTGATCCTGCGGTCCTTTAAAACTAGGTAGAGTGACCCCTTTAAAATTTTAGCATTCAAATTGTGACTGGCTGATCATCACCAAAGGCACTGCCAGGAACTCATTAAAATGCAGGTCCTCAGGCCCCACCCAGACCTACTGATTCAGAGCCTACATTTCACGTAATGCAGTTATACCAGTGCATTAAAGTTTGAGAAGCATGATACTAGACTATCTAATTGTATCTTTCCTTTAAAAAATCACTTTACGACTCCCTTCTGCCCTCAAGAAAATCTACCATTTTAAAATGATCACTTTAGGATCTAGTCTCTTAGTAATGGTGAAGGTTCTTCTCTCCTCTCCCTGCATCTGGTCCCTAAGTGATGGTTACACTGAACTATTCTCAGTTCTCTGATGGACCAATGCTTGTATCTCATCCTCAGGCCTTTGCTTATGATTTTCCCTGTCTGGAATAGTCATTGTCTGAGACATTTCTTCCTGAAGGAAACCACTGACCTACAACATCTGACTTAGGTTTTCATTCTATGGGCTCTCCTGGCACCCTGTACTTCCTTTATCTTGTTAACACATTTGTTGTTGTTGTTATTGTTAGTATTATTATCATTTGACTCATTGATTTATGCAGCACCTGTTTGCTTTCCCTGGAATGCAAGATGCTGGAAATATCTTGGCTTTTAGATATTGATTTCATATCCATCTTTCTGCATAGATTTAAAGCTTAATATGGACCAAAATCATATTTATTTATTCACTTGTGAAGCCACAGAACCTAGCATTATCTGGGCAAAAAGTGAAATGGAATAAAAACTTGTTGGGTGAATGGTGAGGTCCAGCCACAGTGACGAAGAATGTGGGGTGTAAAGGAACTACAGTATTTGATGAACCAAGAGTCTCTTTTTGACTTTTGAGCAGCCCTGTGTATGTTTAAGTTTCTCAGATGGCTGGGTGATAGATAAACTTTTATTTCCTTTGATTTGAGAGTGTTCAAACATATCTAGTCTTAGTGTTTTGCATATTGGAAAATGGAGGCAATGGAATCTAAAGATGCAGAAAGTGGGGTTCACAAATTTAAGCAGTGTGCTACAGGCTATGCTGTTGAAGCTGGAACTTCAACCAGGAGTGGCTGACTCCAAAGTTGGGATTTTTCAAAGTCAAAAATGGAGAAAAGTTTAGGATTGGCCATTTCTGTCCTGATTAAATGAATGAGTGAATTCATCCATCAATACATCCTTCTGCTAATTATTTTTAGTATATTGTACACTTCACATTCAAAAGGCAACCTCTAAAATTCACTCTAGAGCTGTCCTTCCTGGGCTTTTCCACTGACCTCATGCTCTCAATATAAAACTTTCCTTTGGTCCCTGCAGTGTGGGATCTGAAATCTCTTTGCTTGTCTACAGAGTTTCAAATCTAGAAGAGACCTCATCAGGTGCCAACTGATTCCATTCTTTCTTTTAACCAAGGCTCAGGAACACAGAGTAACTTGCCCAAGAAACCACAATATATGGAAGAGCTGAGACTCAATATTTGGTGGTTGAGTGTTAGAGCAGAGTCTTATGCACTGGGCTTTGCTACTTACTATGCAGTAGATGCTCAGTTAATGCTTTCTGATGGTCTTGTAATTGCTGCATACTGCAGGGAGCTCTTGCAGTGTATATAATGATAAGCCTTAGTCATAGGCAAGTCCCTTGTGACTTTTAGAAGGTTGAGAGAAATTCAGGTCTTCAACTGTGATTAACTGTTCAGATTCCTACAATTAGTGTCAAAGGTAATTCGATGTTACTATGAAATATAAACGTGAATAGTCCTGAGATGCCTCTTTGCAGCCGTCTGTTAACTTTGAACATGTATCTATTAGTTGACAGCATGCCTCATAATTCATGTGTGTGTGTGTGTGTGTGTGTTTAAATGTAACATTTACATACTTATGGCAGTGTATCTATTTCCACACATTTCAGAATTTTCTACCCTTACTGACTTCAAGATGCATGAGGAAGAGGGAGGCATATCCACAGAATGGGAGAGGTCAGCTTGGTGACAATGAGAGAGTAGTCAAGATAATAAGAGTCACTTCCCCACTCTGACTTTTGACAAATTTCTGAAGTTTTAAAATATGTAAAATGGGTTTGATAACACCTACCTCATGGGTTCCATAAGCTAATGTATGGACATACCGCACATTGAAAGTGTGCACATTGAAGTGACTTAGGTAATGAACTAGTGATTGGTGAGGGTAACTGATAGCAGTTTGTGGACAAGCCTTTTCTCCATGGGCTACTTTGGCAGATGCCAGTCATTAGGCTTCCAGCTATGTTCAAAGGGGTGAACAGTTGAAGCTTGGCACTTGTGTCCTGAAATAGGCTCTGCCCAGGCATCCAGATTGCCAGCATCTGAAGGATTCTCAGCTGATGGCAGAACAAGGGGCCCTCTCATCTCTGGAGAGCACTCTAGCAGGATCCAATTCTTGGGATAGGGATGTAAGTAGGTAGGCAAAGACAGAGGCTTAGGACTCTTTTTTATCAAAGAATAAAAGAGAGAGAAAACTGCTAGAAGTGGGTCCATGTAGGATCTGCTCTAACTGTAGTATCTGTGAACAGAGCTATGGTCAGGGCCAAGTGCTGATGGTAAGCCCAGAATGCTAGGCAGGATGGAGTCCCATACATTCTTGCAGACTAAACAAGGAGCTCCTTCAGAGAGTAGGCTGTGACGGTTATGGAGCAGGATCAAGGGCTAGACTGCCTGGGTTCAAATCCTGGTTCTGCCATCTACTAGGTATGTGATCTTGGGGAAAATATTCAACCTCTCTGTACTAAAACATTTCTTTGAAGTGGGAATGACAATCATATTGCTTGCCTTATAGTTTCTTTGCAGGATTAAATGAATTAATTTATATAAATAACTCACATCAATGTCTGGCACTGACAGTGCTTAGTATTTGTAGGATCTTGTTTGTTCCAGGCCGTTTTCAGCTCTGGGAATGTGATAGGATGGCAAGTAAAGTGGCTTCTCTCAGGGAGCTGACATTCTAGTAGGAATGGGAAAGAAAGAGAACCAATATATATACTCTCAAGGGATGGAATGTGAGGCAGGCTAAGCAGAGAAAAAGGACTGGAGGAATATTTTTCTGTGTTTTAAGTTCTTTTAAGATCAACGGAATAGATTAGAAGGTACAGAAACAACTGCAGGCACACTGAGCTAACTAATCTTTGACAAAGGAGCCAAACACATTCAGTGGAAGAAAGATAGCCTCTTTAATATATAGTGTCGGAAAAACTGGCTTTTAACATGCTGAGGATTAAAACTGGACCCATATAGTTCACCATGTACTAAACTAAAATTGGAATGGATTAAAAATCTCAATATTAAAACAGAAACATTAAATTTGCTGAAAGACAGAGTAGTTAAAACTCTCAAAGACATTGGTGTAGGCAAAGACTTTATGAATAAAACCCAGATTGCACAGGACATATAGCAAATAATCAACAAATGGGATCTTATCCCACTGAAGAGCTTTTGTACAGCAAGAGAAACCACAAACAGAGTGAAGAGACAACCCACAATGTGGGAGGAAAATGTTTGCCAGCTGTCCCTCAGAAAAGGATTACTATCAAGAACGTGTAAAAAACAAAAAAATCAGTCCTTCCAGATTTAAAGACCCAATCCAGAAATGGGCATCTGAGATGAACACACACTTTTCAGATGAAGAAGCACAAACAGCAAATAAATATGTAAAAAAAGTGTTCAACAGCACTGGTCATTCGAGGGATGCAACTTAAAACAACACTGAGATTCCACCTCACCCCAGAAAGAATGGCTAGTATTAAGAAGTCAACCAATAACAAATGCTGGAAGAGCTGTGGGGAAAAAGGGACCCTTCTCCACTGTTGGTGAGAGTGAAGGCTGGTGCAACCACTGTGGAATTCAGTGTGAAGATTCCTAAAAAAGCTAGGATTGGAGATCCTATTCGACCCAGCTATTCCCCTTCTGGGTATCTTCCCAAAAGAATTAAAAACATCATTCCACAGCAATATGTGTGCACCTATGTTTACAGCAGCACAATTCATCATAGCTAGATCTTGGAAACAACCTAAACACCCATCAACTGAGGAATGGACAAAAAGATGTGGTGTTTCTATATAATGGAATCCTACTCAGCTATAAAGAATGATAAACTGGACACTTTTACACTTAAATGGATGCACCTTGAAAACACACTTATTATTGAAATAAGTCACACATGTGTAAGCATTGTATTGTTTCAGTTGTGTGACAAACTAAAAGAAAAATTATGTGTATGTATATGTATATAAAAAATAGTTAAGATAGTTCAAAAAAAAGCACAATGACCTCCTTTGTCATCCACATGGCCTGTCCAGAAGTAAATTCAATGCCTACCTTCACTGAACACCTCTGTAGGTTCTACCTTCCCTTCTACAACTTGTCCCATCTTTTGTCCCAGAAAGAATGACCTCAGCCAAAGCAATGACTTAGGTCACACTTGCCTTTATGTTAACTAACCCACTGTGAGCATTTTGAGTTGACTTTTGGATGTGTTAAGAAACTTTTGATATGCTATAAGGTTTGGGTTTTTTTGTATGTGGATATCCAGTTGTTCTAGTATATTTATTGAAGGTACAGCTCTTTCTCCACTTAATTGCTTTTGCATCTTTGCCAGAAATCAATTGTCTGTTATGTGGGTGTTTATTTTGGGACCTCATATTGGTGCCTTGGTGGTTTGTTTATCTTGGTATCAATGCTGTTTTGTTAAGACTGGTATAACTTTGTGATGAACCATGGGATTGGGCAGGGTTGGAGCTCTAATTTTCTTCCTTTATCAAAGTTATTTAGATTATTCTGAGTCTTTTATGTTTCTACAGGAATATAAGAATCAAAATATTAATTTTTATGAAAAATGATACTAGCATTTTGATAAGGGATTCTGTTTTTTGATCTTTATTCTCATATTTGTTCTTGGTTTTATTCTGTCTTTTATTTCTAATTTCTTAAGGAAAGATAGGGTATTTCATAACTTTCTTCTTTTCTAATAAACGCACTTGGTGTTAAAATATATATGCATATACATTTTATTTACTACTATTAAAATCAAAATGGAGCAACAAACAAAATGTTCAAACAGAAACACAACCTGCTGAAAGAAAAAATAAATAAAACTCTTGAAGTCATAGGCATAGGCATGAACTTTCTGAACAGAACCTTGGTTGCACAGGAAATATTTCTGAGAATCAGCAAATGGGATCATATCAAATTAAAAAGGTTCTGCATAACAAAAGAAACTCAGACCCCCAAAATTTAAAGACCCAATCTAAAAATGGGAATCTGAAATGAATAGACATTTCTCAGGTGAAGTACAAGAAGCAAATAAATATATGAAAAAAAGTTCAACATCACTGGCTATTCAAAAGATGCAAATTAAAACAACACTCAGATTGCATCTCACTCCAGAATGAATTGTTATTATTAAGAAATCAACCAATAATAAATGCTGGCAGGGCTGTGGGGGAGAAAGGAACCCCTTTCTAATGTTTGTGGGAGTGTAGACTGGTGCAACCACTGTGGAAATCAGTGTGGAGATTCCTCAAAAAACTAAAACTAAAGGTTCCATTTAATCCAGCTAGTTCCCATTTTGATATCTTCCTAAAAGAATTAAAAGAATTATATCACAGCAATATATGCACACTCATATTTATAGCAGCAAAATTTGTAATAGCTAAATCTTGAAAACAGCCCAAGTGCCCATAAACAGAATATGGAATTTTTTTATACAATGGAGTTCTAATCTTCCATAAAGAGGGATAAACTTGAGGCATTAGTAAGTAAATGACTGCACCTTGAGACTCTACTCTTAAGTGAAATAAATTGGACACATGTTTTATTTTAATTAATTAATTAATTTATATTTTTGTGGCACTGGGGATTAAACTCACAACCTCCCACCTGCCAGGCAGGTGCTTAAGCCACTGAACCAAACTCCTGGCCCTAGTTGTTTGAGACAGGGTCGCACTATGTAGTTCAGGCTGGCCTTGCACTCACCCTGTAGCCCAAGGTGGCCTTGAACTCACAATACTCTGCCTACCTCAGCCTCCTGAGTGCTGTGATTAAAGGCGTATGCCACCACGCCTGGCTACACGTGTTTTAAATATTGCATTGTTTCTCTGGTGTGAGAAACTGAAAGTGTAAATAAAGACCAAAATGAATAATATATATTGGAAAATGGGGAGAACGTATTCAAGTGGGAAGGGGAACAAGGGAAGGAGGAGGGGTAAAGGAAGCAAGGGAAAAGAAAAAAGAAAAGAGAATAGAAGGGAAAAAATGAAAACTAAGCTTTTGTAAATAAAGAAGGGAAAAGGGATTGAAGGTAGGAGAGGGAATTGGGGGGAAAAACAATCAAGATATATCATGTACAAGTACAAATATCCTATGATGATGTGATCATTATGTGTATTTAAAATGTACCAATGAAATTAATTTAAAAAAAAAAGAAACAACTGACAGAGTGAAAAGACAACCTACAGAATGGGAAAATGATTTTGCCACTCATTCCTAAAACAAAGAATTCACATCTATAATAAAGAACTCAAAAAATTAAACCCCTAAAGTAAAAGACCAAAGAAATGAGCAAGCAAAATGAATAGATACTTCACAGAAGAAGAAGTACAAATGGCCAATAAGTACATGAACAAATGCTCAGCATTACTGGTTGTTTCAGAAATGCAAATTAAAGCAGCCCTGAGATTTTATCTTACCCTGGAACAAAGGGCCATCGTGAAGAAATCAAATAATAATATGCTGGGGAGGCTGTTTTTGATAAAGAGGTCTAGGAAAGCTTCTTTGATAGGAGACTTGAAAAGAGACATGCATTCCAGAGAGAACCATGTGGAAATTGGGGGTGGAGGCTTTCCAGGCTGAGTTAGGAGCTGGTGGATCCCGGTAGGGGGGTGTATTGGGTAATACTATGTCCCCCCAAGTTCTCATATACTTTCGATGGGGCTGAGTCTGGCATTTGTGATTGGTTTGTTGTCTAGAGCTGGGATTGGTGATGTGAGTGCTGCACCCGCCCAGGGGTGGGGCCAACATGCAGTGTAAGGGAGGTGGGTGTTCCTCTCTCTTGCTCTTTCACCCTCTCTTGCTTGTCACTTTGCCTTGCTGTTGTGGGTCCATGAATGGCAGCCCCGCCATGCCACGCTGCCTTGGAGCCAACTAAGTATGGACTGAAACTCCCTAGAAACTGTAAGAAATAAACCTTCCCTTCCCTAATTTTGGGCATCAGGTATTTTGTCTCAGCAATGAGTGAAAATTAACTAAGACAGGGGGAAATGCTTGGTCAGCAGAGAGGCTGATGTGACAGGAGTGGGGTGAACCATCAGATGGAGGGTGCTGGGAGGAGAAGTGTGCCAAGTCCACATGGGCCTCAGATAAGCTACACTATGGATTTTTATTATTGGAATGCCGTAGGGGGTAGGTAGGCTGTTGAGAGAGCTGTGGAATTCCACCATCTCTCTGGTTGCTGAATAAACAGGTGGGTTGGGGTGAGGAGAATGAGGGGTAATTTTTGATCCCATTGTGATAGTACAGGCTGGAGAGAGCAGTGGCTTGGACTTGACAGGAGGCTGTGGAGTTTCAGAAATAATATCCACTTGCATTTTGAAGGTAGAACAGAGGTGAAGTAAGAAGAAAGAGAGGAGTCAAGGATGACCCTAACACTTTTGGTGTGAACAGCTAGAAAAGTGGAATTGACATTTTGATATGAAGAAGATTGAGAAGGAAGAAATTGATGCCTTGTCTTAGGCTTCTGTGATGGCTGCACCATGCTTGAGATGCCAATGACTCTACTAATTACAGTGGGGGGACTGGAAATGGCCAAGTAACAAGTGTTATTAGCATGGGTGTGGTGCATGGCAGGGCTGTGAATAGGTAGGGTCATCCAGGAGGACAGCGTTGGGACACCCTAATATCTGAAGCCAGAGAGAGGAGGATAATCCTCAAGGAAGGCTGGGAAGGGGATACCTTGCTCCAAGAGGTGGGAGGAAAATGAGGGTATGGTGCCCACAAACCAGTAGTAGTGATCACAGTGTCACTGCTGTTCCAGAGAGGTGAGGATTGAGATTCGGCCATTGATTAGGGAACACAAGGTCACTGACCTTCATAGAGGTAGCACCAGTGGAGCTGTGGAGCTGAAAAACAAAACTGGGGCAGGTTCACAAGAGAGGAAGGGGGGAGGCAGAAGAGAGGTAGCATTTGTAGCTGGGTTACTGTGAAGAGTTTCACAGTAGAAGGGAGCAGAGAGATGGAGTAGAATGTGCAGTCGAGTGAGGGTGGATTTTTTTTTGATGAAAGACATGAATTTGTGTCCATCTGGGTATAATCCATTGTGGGGAGGACTGATAAGCAGAAGGCGGAGAAATGGCAAGAGCATCAGGGGATGGTGGTGTGTGGCCTGGGGAGGGGGCAGCCTAGAACCGCAGCTCCTGCCCAGCATAGGACCCCTGAGTACTCACTGGCGGTTTCCTGGGAAAACAGTGGCTTTGGCAGAGTGAGTCCTGCAGGGAATGTTGAAAGACTCATTCCAGGAATTGAAGCTAAGTGCTTTTATAGCTTTAGAGTTTTGGACTTAGAAGAAAAGCATATTTGATAAACTTATCAGAAAGTAGACAGGGAAGCCACTAATAGCAGCTGGAGGCAATTCTTGGCTTCCAAATAATGCATCTGTCCATCAGGAGCTCAGCACTCAGGCAGCAGCAGCGTGTTCACTGTGTTTCAGTGTAAACAAGTCAGAGAGAAGCCCTCAGGGAAAGGAGTCAGATGGAAATCCACCAATGGGCTTTTAAAGATGTGTTAAGCAACTCTAATAAGGGTGGAATTTGGGGCTACTTTTATCAGCCTTGTCAGGAACTGATGATCTCAGAGGATGGCCCTTCAAATAAAATAAACTTCCTGTGGCTTTGAGGTGATGGTATTGCTTTCTTTTCCCAAGGCAATTTCTTACCTCAGGAATCTTGGGTGGTAGAAAGGAGGTCTTTGCTTGGCAGCCATAATTATGGTTCATAACTGTGAAATCTGGCAGGAAGAGCTTGTAGCATTGCCTGCAAACAGAAGCCTGGGGATGCTGCTGCTGTGAGTAGTGTCTATTTTCTCTTTTTCTGACACTTTCAGCTGTTTGGTCTTGGTTTTGCTTTTTTCCCTCTCTCGCTAAAATCCCAAGCTTTCTTTCTTTTTTTTTTTCTGTTTGGTTTGCAGCCCAAGTGATTGCCTGGATTGGTGTCTCTGGCTCTTGGGTCCTTGGTTCAAGAACTCTCATCTGTGATATTCCAAGCTATATCTTATTTCCAAGACTTGGGTTTCTGTCTGTTCTTCCTTCAAGTCTTGCCTGATGAGTGTCTTGCTGTTAGCCCTGTGCTCTGATTGGCAGATGGACAGAGGAGTAGTTCCCTGGGTCCTAACTGAACCCTGAGGAATCCCACCTGCCTGTCTGAATCAGCCTTAGAGATATGAGAACCTACCTGAGCCAGCTCTTTGCTAGGCAATGGGGACTAAGAGATGAACTGATTTGCCTTGAAGGACTTCACAGTACAGTGAATGAAAAGATCAGCCACTGCAAGAATTAGGGAGCATGTTCTCTGTGGGAACTGCAAGTCCTTCAATGGGACTGAAATTGAAGTGCATTGGAGCTGGGGTTCGGGAAGGGAGTAGGTGCCCAGACAGGTCCTACTCATGTAGTCCCACCCTTGACCACATGAAGCTTTCAGAGGACATCTAGATAGCAGCTATAACAATACTAATCTATGTCATAGTGTTATTGTGAAGATTAAGTGTATATCCATAAAGTACTTAACATAGAACTTGGCAGTAGGAAGACTTAAGATGTGTTCTTATTACCAGGGACTTGGAACATTTGAGGGTGGAAGGTAGGGATGCAATGCTCAAAGGTAAGACAAAGCAACTGTAAAGAGATTCACCAAAAGGAATAACTGTGATATCAAAGAGACAGTGACTGGGGGCATGACTTGTTTTAAAATAGTTCTTAGAAGGTGGTTACTGATCTAAGACAATGCTACAGACTCACTCTGCTACAATGCATTGTGGTTTTCAGGACTGTGTAAAATAAGTGCTCTGAGAGAGGAGAGGAAGAATCACTGCTGTTTTTAGTGAGGAGGATGAGAAAAGAAGGGAGGATAATCAGGTTTCCAGAATTCATTCCTAGAGACCCAACCTGGCTCACTTGTGACTAATTGGGTCCCCTTTGGGCAGCTTTGTTTAGTTATTGAGTGTTCTGGGGCCATTGGCTAGTGTTTGGTATTTCATTCTCTAGATTGACTGGGAGTAGAAAGATGAAAAGATGGAGCATAGAAAAACGAGGGAAACCTGAAATGAACAATACAAAAAAGATTTGGAATGCATGAAACAGATTCAGAGAGACTACCAGGAAATCAAAAACTCCAATGGAAGTTGGCAGAACCACCTGAAGGAAACTAAAGATAGACTTTCAAACCTGGAGGACAGGTTTGAAGCCTGGGATCGAGAAAGAAAAGATCTCTTAAAAATAATAAGAAACCTGGAAGTAACAATACAATGGCTGCAAGACAACCAAGGAAATATAATTTAAGAATAAAAGGTGTGAGTGAAAAAGCAGGGATCAATACAAATCAAATTAAAAGCCTATTTACAGAAACAATTTCAGAAAACTTTCCAAGCATGGGAACAGGAAGAGACTTTCAGATAAGTGAAGCATATAGAACTCCAGCTAAACATGATCAAAATATACCTACACCCAGACATATAATAATCATGATCCCAGAAATTCAACACAAAAACAAAATATTAAAAGCTATTAGAGAAAAGAGATAGATCACCTACAAAGGAAGGCCCATAAGAATCATGACAGACTTCTCAACACAAACCATCAGGTCAAAAAGAGCTTGGAGTGAAATATTTCAAGCCCTGAAGGAAAATAACTTCCAACTTAGATTGATGTACCCTGCAAAATTATCTTTCAAAATCAATGGAGAAACAAGATACTTCCACAACAAAGAGCAACTAAAGGAATTTATGACAACTGAGCCAACCCTACAGAGAATACTGAAGGATGTTCTAGAGAGAGATAAAAAAGTCCACAGCTCCAGAAACAGTGGCAGAGGGATATAACTGAGTGGGGCAGACAAATGAATAATCCATCATCAGGATTTGAGTCCAGTATTGTTTTCAATGAGCTGTTTAGTTTAATCTTATTTTACCTCGACCTACTCAACTTTATTATATATGATGATAAAGACAATTATTTTAAAGATAACAAAATATATTAGGGTAGCCTTTATTGATATTCGATCACCTTGTTTTGAAACCTGGTATTGCTTTCACTGTTCTGTTTTGAGGGATCTTAACCTATTTTAGTTTGTTTGATTGTATTACAACAGATGATATAGGCAACTGCCTAGAAGATAATATGAGGCACTATAGAAATCAATGTTGCATTACTATGTATTGCTTCCATTATTTTGTTATTGGTTTTATTCAGTACTATTTTGTTCAACTATATTAGGCCCAATGGTAAGGGTAATTATTTTGAAGACTATAAGAGGTATTACAAGGGGAAAGGAGGAAGGAAGGAAGGGAAAAGGAAAAAGACATAGATTTATATGAGGGTATGCATAAAATGGTTTAAAAGACTATACTCCTAAATGCATTAACTAGTGAGAGAGAACAGTTGATACTCATATGATTAGATCAATTTCACATGTCTATATCTGTCAATCTGAGCAACCCCCTTGAAGGTAACGATATACAGTGTTACAACCACTATAAAATTCCAATCATCTCAGTTTATAAACCTATAATGTTACAGTATCGGATATGTTGTTGTTGTTTGTTGGTCCCTTTAGTTTTTTGTTTCTCTTTTCTGTGACCATTCTTTTATTCTTTATTGGTTTTATTCTGAACTACTCTGCAGTAGCTTTCTGGATGTCCCTCAGCAGCCTCCCCATGTCTCCCTATCCTGTTTGTCTTTGCATCACTCTCCTAGTTACCGTGGTGCCATCAAACAGGGACAGCCTGAGGCTGCTCCCAGTCCCACGTACAGCTGACCCCTCTCGATCCTTGCATAGCCTCCTCTGTTTCACTCTGCTGGCACATCTCTCTCCTGTCTCACACAGCCCGGAGCAGGGTGCATGGTGGTGGTGGCAGTAGAGTGCTGACTTCCCACTTATTGCTCTGCTGCACCCAAGGCTGCTTAACTCCTGCGTCCCTCTTTCTCACACTGCTGGGTGTATGGCAGGCCCAGGACCTTTTGTATCCTAAGAAATATTTTAGGCTTCATTATAATAGAAGGGTTTTTGGAAAGCCACAGAGGGTCATAGTGGAAAGGTACTGGCTTGGACTCCCAGATCATTCTGCCACTTACTTGCTCTGTGACCCTGGGAATGTTATTTTAGCTTCCCTTAGAGTTTCTTTATTTGGAAAATGATGTTAGTAACATGATTTGCCTCAGGGGGTTAATGCTTTAGCCATATATACTCTATATGAACAACCATATATTTTGGTTTGTTGAAGGTGTCCACCGATTATGCCTGTGGTCCCAGTGTCATTAGTAATGATGTCTGCTTTTACTGATAAAAGTGTTCCTGGCTTAGACAGTACATTACTGTATGCTGTTGCTATAGGTATAGAGAAATTCGAATGGTGATTGGCACATAATTCATGCTATATACAAGTTACCAATTGTTAATGGCTTTGCCTATGATGGGTTTGTTTCAAGATTGGCTTCCTCCTCCTCCTCTATATTTTAAGTGGTCCTGTAATGGACCAACATTGACAATGGAGAGGTGCTGTACAGGAAAGGGAGAGGAACAGAGAAAAAAAGAAAACATAAGACTAGATAACAGAAGACAAAACAAGATTTGTTCTATGTACTTTCTTCTAGGGAGACAGTACTACTTTCTGTTCAAGAGAATAAAGTCAGAGGATTTTAGCGAGGGCCACTGTCTGCCCTGTATAAATGTCTTTGTGCAGATCAAAAAATTTCAGAATTAAATATTAGACATAAAGTGCCAACTCAAGAGCACAGAGACCCCAGATGGAACTGGACAATTTCAACATCTTGGGTCTGAAGGCTTATGGATTAGCTTATTTCTCACTGCTATCACAAAATACCTGAGGCAGGTTAATTTTCTTTTCTTTTTTATTTCTTGAGACAGAGTCTTGCTGTGTCTCTCAGGCTGTCCTTGAACTCACTCTGTAGTTCAGGCTGGCCCAGAACTCACAGCAACCTTTCTGCTTCAGTCTCCAGAGTGCTGGGATTACATGGGCATAAGCCATCACACCCAACCTACGCAGGTTAACTTCATGAAGAAAAGAATTTATTTGGCCCATGGACCTATGGTACAAGGTTGGAGGGAAACTATCTGATGATACCTTTCATTCTAGCAGCACAGGGCATCACAGGGAATCGCATGGCAAGAGGCAAGGAGCATGCGTGTCTTCCGTTCTGGCTTTCTTCTTATGAAAGCTTAATTCAGCCTGAAAGACGGGACACTCAGCCACCTAGATATTCACTACAGGTTATTGTATGAGCAAAAGCCCCAATCTCAGTAATCTTCTTAAGTTTCCACCCTTTTACTACTTCACAGTAGTGATTACATTTCAACACATGAGACTTTGGAGGACATGCAGAACCTAACCAACTATAGCAATGCTTATCTTCCTGGCTGAGCAAGACCCAAAGTCCAGAAAATGCAGACTTTACATCAGTGCTACACAGCACGAAGCAGACCTGGGATCCAGTGATTGATAGGTTATGGTGGTACCGGCGTGCAGTCACCAGATGATGCTATAAATACAGAAATGCTAATGCCAGATCCCAAATGTGCTGTTCAGAGAGACAAAGGGGTCAGGGGACTGGCCAAATCCAGTGTGAAGGATCTGTTAATGTGATAATTTCCCCCTAAGATGGGGACACAGCACACTCTCCCTGATTTTATTTGAATAACCCATGGCCTTTCCAACACTTTAATTCTCCCAAAGTCCACTAGTCCAGTTTCTCTTTAAAATATTTCCGTTCTGGACTGGGTATTTGGCACATTTTGGTAATCACAACTAGTTGGTAGAGCAAGGCAGGAGGGATGCAAATTTGAGGCCAGCCTGGGCAATTTAGCAAGACCCTGTCTCAGAAACAAGTAAAACGGGCTGAGGATGCAGCTCAGTGGGAGAGTGGTTGCCTACCATGTGCACGGAAGTGCATTAAATCCCCAGTAATGGAACAAACAAACAAACAAACAAACAAAAAAGAGTTACCACTGAAACCAGTCTCAAGAGCAAACAACAAAAGAACCAGCATAGTTTAAGAAGATGGGTTAAAATTTAAGTTCAAACATTATATTTTGCATTCTGTGAGTTACACAGTCTTGAGCCATAGCACAGTCATCTAAGGTTTTTATAAACAGATGATATGGCCAGTTGTGGAGATAGGCTTCTTCCAGACCAGAAAAGCTGTGATGTATGTAGATGTTGATAAAGGTAAGTGGCATCCTTCAAGCAAATCCCCTCTCAGGCCCTCTATCCTGTGCACACCTGCTGATGTCTTTCTTTCTATCCAAGGATGAATCGTTCCTCCCTTAAGAATAAAAACGATCCCAGGATATAGTTATTCATGGTCCACTAGTAAATTAGATGAGTTTTATATAGAAAAGCAGATACAATTGATTAATATAAATATGAAAAATCAAAACTGGAATTGGGGAAGCTGATGATTGGTAAGTTACAACTATGGAACCTTAAATATGCATTAACAAATCAAATCAAGGTGAGGAGGTTCATGTTTCCTTTCAAGGAGATTTATCTGTACACTGTGCATGGTAGTTCTGTGCTGGCAAGAAGAGCTGGGAGACAGTGTTAGCTTTTTCATTATGACACGTGAATATAATCCTAGCATGTGTCCATCTAAATGCGATTCTAGATAATTTGAAACACTTGAGTTAAGCAAATGACTTGAGCTATTCTGGGCACATGTCTGTGACCTTGAGTCCACTTTTAACTGTTGCTCAGTCAACAGGGTTTTGTTTTACCAATGGGTGCTTCTTTCTCAGTGTCATTGAGGAAAGGCCATTATAATTAACAAGGAAAGAACCTTTTTTTCTCTTTCCTCTTGGAACATGAGAAGTATTCAGTTTCCCAAGAAGACATTATAGTGTCTTTGCCAGTTGACCAGTGACTTGGATGAAAACCCTGAGGACTGCGTAGGCCTCTGCAGGCTAAAGATGGCTGGACCTTGGTAATCACCTGCTCCAGTATTTTAGCCTTGACTTTGCTGTGTTCCTGACCACTCATCCATCCACTTTCTGATTGAACAGAGAATTCTCCAACTGAAAGTGCTTCTTGGTTCCCCACTGTTCACTCTGCATGGGCTGTGTTATGGCTTATATCTGGGTGTCCCTCCAAAGCCTCATGTACTCATAGTGGGCTTTTGGGAGTGACCGGATCATGTGTGTGATACTGGATCATGGGTGTGTGATGCTGGATTAGTTTACTGTTTGGTTTAACATAGTTCTGGGTGTAGATGATGGACTTACTGAAAAGGGAAGACCCACCTTAGGTGTGGGTGTCACCAACCAATAAGCTTGCAGCCTGAGTGGTATAAAAAGGGAAGGCAGAAGGAAAGCTGTGCTTCCTGTTTGAGACAACATGGACTGTTTGTCCTTTGCTGTGCCTGAACTACCATACTGCCCTGCTTTGGAACTAGCCAAATATGGAGTGAAATCCCTACAAACTCAATTGAACTTTTCCTCCTTTAACTGTAGATGTCAGGTATTTTGTCCCAACAGCAAGAAAGTAACTAAGACAGTCTTCCCACATTGTCTAACCTTTCAAGGTATTTTTAATGAATTTCTGCTCAATGAGTACCACACCCAAATGAAATGAAACACAGTGGCCAAGAAGTGTATATTTTCACATTTAAGAGTACCATAGGGAAACTTTGGAAGTAAATTTTCATCTTTACTTGGATAGCAGGTTTGAGAAAATCCATCTCCAATACTTACCAAAACTTGTAGCTTCCTCAGGGAGTATTCATTTCATAAAACTGCAGTGATAAGAATGGGTGAAATTTAATTGCATTTATTTCAGCTGTCATTTGTTGAATGCCTTCCCTTTGCCAGCGTTTGGGGTAAATCAGTGGGTTGCAAAGATAAGCAGGTCATATTCTGTGTCCCTGGAAAGTTCATGATCAAATATCTACAACACAGCACATTGAAAGTTATCTTAAAAATGGGGAAAAACTGCCAGGGGAATACAGATCAGGAAAACCTAAAGGGGTAATGCTGTTTATCC
Source organism: Dasyprocta punctata (assembly GCA_004363535.1). NCBI lineage: Eukaryota > Metazoa > Chordata > Mammalia > Rodentia > Dasyproctidae > Dasyprocta > Dasyprocta punctata. The sequence continues at coordinate 23,728 of RJWM01012342.1, read as the reverse complement.
TGGCCCTTGAGACACAGGAAGGAGTTGTTTGGATTTGGTGGGGAAGTGGCAGCAGAGGAGATTTTGGAGAAACAGGGAAGATGCGTTGTGGAAACGGAAAGATCACTGCGGTACTTCAAGGAGTGCGTGCAGGACGTGCCTCATCCAACCCTGAATACTCAGTCACAGCTCGGGTTGGGAGCACAGAGAGGCAAAAGAGAAATAACTGAACCAATTGCCTACCATTTGGCCTGATATCCTAAAATACTCTCAGGAAGCCACAGAAACCATGAAGGCTGCCTCTGTAGAGGACCTCAGAGTGGGCTCATTGCAGAAGTTCTCACTGTCTGGGCACAGTGGTGTAAACTGATAATCCTAGCTACTCAGGAACCTGGTGAAGGAGAATCGATCACAAGTTTGAGATCAGCCTGGGCAGTGTAACAAAACTTTGTCTGAAAATAAAAATTTTAAAAAGGGCTAGGGATATAGTTCAGTGGTTGAGCACCTACCCTGCTGGGGTTTAATCCCCAGCACAGAAAGAAAAAAAGTGACTGGGGAAGAAAGGATCTCTGCAGAGAATGAATTTGAAGGGACCTTCTTTGAAGAGATGATTCTTTGATCTTTTCTTTGGTAGCTGCATGCCCCCTGGTGGTTTCCCTTTAGAATAAGAAGCAGTCTTCCCTAGAGTTTCAGTTGGTGTGGGAGAAAAGGATTTAGAAGACTTTTTGGCCATAAATTTAGGCAGCTCCGGGTCACTTATTGTTCTCTGCTGCAGAGATGGTCAGAAATGTTGTGCTCCCCGCATTCAACGGTGCAGACAAGGTGTCCACATGAACTGTGTGGTGAGAGCATCGGAAAGTCACTGACTTAAAATACATCCTGTGCTGGTCTCATAGGAGTCTTCCTATCCTGGGACCTATTGTCACTAGAAGGCCACTGTTAAAGGGTACTTTTGCAGTTTAGGTGAGGACAAGGAAGAGTCTTCATGTGGGCAAACTAACATTTATTGGTTACCTATTGTACACCAGGTATTGCTCCAGGCTCTTTTGCGTACCTTTCCATCTTGAAGCTATGGCAACTATCTAGTATTCTAATGTCTATGGGACAAAGTTGACATCAAACTGAGTCTCATTTCCTCCATAAAATTTTTATGGTCACCAGACCATGGATCTGTAGTCAAGGGAGCAGCTGGGCTGCAGTCTCATCCCAATAAGAGTCTGCTTCTGAGCTCATCTAGGTGGCTCATTTCTTTTCCTTGCAGCTGTGTGATGGAATTCAACTGAAGCTGTCCTCAGGGCCTGACAAGCACCCAGACTCTTTGCTGCGTGGGCCTCCTCGACATGGCAGCTCGATCAAGCCAGCAAGAAGAATCCCTGACTTTAGGAGGGCTCTTGCTTGATGAAGGCTAGCCATAATCTTTCTTTTGCTTAACTCAAAACAAAATGTTTTGAGCCTTAATTACATTTGCAAAATACCTTTTTTGTTTTTTTGCTTTGTTCTACTGGCTAGGAGCAAGTCACAGGTGGTGGCCTGTGGAAAGGAATACAGAATGTGTTCACCAGGGTGTAGGGATCCTTCTTAGAATTCTGCTCATCACAGTAATACTGGTCTTGATTCTCATTCTAATAACACAGAAACTGCAGGATTGGCTAGTAAGTTTTTATTCTTCTTTGATTCCAATATCATGTACTCTCCAAGTACCAGCACTGTCCCATTATCTGCAGAAGGAGTTTATTAAGTGCCCAAAGTGTTCTCAGTGCTATAGCTTGTGGTGATGTGTAAGGAAAATAAAGCCCAACCTGGCCACATTATGGTTCAAGCTGTGCAAAAAGATACCAGGGGTAAATGGGTAAGTGTGTCAGTAAGACTCCAGCACAGACGCACCTCCCAGTGTTCTGGTGTAAATAACTCACATAGCTACTCACTCTATATAGGGTTTGATACTGGCAGGCAGGCACCATTGTGTAGACTGGTATAAATCTAGAGCCCCGGAAGAGTGTGTATGGCTGAATAAAGAGATGTCCACTATCAGGGACCTGGCTTAACTCCCCAGTCAAATGAGTGTACAGTGAAGGCTTAAATAAATGAGACAAGTGGTATGATTTTAGGGCTCCAGGAGGATCAAAACCCTCTGCAGAGTTCTAGACTCTGGGGCTAAGATGAGGGCTAAGATAAAGAGCTTCTCTGGGCAGCCCATATTTATTACATTTCCAAACAAAGAGAGGGGATACTGAGGAAAGCATGGGAAATGAGCAGGACCTTGGCAGTCACTTCAGACTTCTCCAAGTAGTAAATTATGCCAATCAAGGAGAAATGTCTTATCTCCACGATGACATTTATGGTAGGAGTGAGACAGCAGGAGTGAGATGCCTGCAGCTGCAGTCTCTATCTACTTAATTGGGTTTGGAGCCAGGTGTCCTCAGCTGTGACCTTATCTTACCCTTTGAGGTATCTCTGGCATCACAGGTCACTATAGGTCTCAGCCAGGACCAGTGATTCATAGAGGCTCACTTACTATGAATCAGCTCCCTTCACCAGGCAAGGGACCTAGGCCTAGGACAGACTCACAGATAAACACAGAAAGCCAATTAGTTAATTTTAAATCCTGCTCAGGGCTGCTTCATAGTGGTCTCCAACAGTCCACCGTACCCATGGTTCCTGGCCTCTTCTTCCAACTGCCGCTGTCAAACCTGAGGAATCCCTTGCTGAGTTGTTGAGTGACATGATCCTTTGGCTCTAGCTGAGTCTCTACTGACTTGTCCAGACTAGATGCATGACTGGATCATGGAGAGGAGGTATGAGGGCTTCTGATTTTTTTATTTGAAAACAATTTTATTAAGGTATAATTTGTACACTATAAAATTTTCTCATCTTTATTAGGTATAATTTGTACACTATAAAATTTTCTCATCTTTATTATACAGTTCAGTTGTCATTGGTAGTACAAAATAGAATTTTAAAAGTTAGAATTTTTTTTTCTTTTAGAGACAAGTGACTTCTCTAGACTTCCTCCTGCTGAGCATGTAACCAACATGCCCTCTTCTCCTCAGCCTGGAGCAGTGATAGAATATGCAGGTGCAGGCCCTGGGAGGCCAGAGCCCAGCTATCTTTACACAAGAAAGGGGAAAATGAGTGAGAAATGGCTGGAAATGATAAAGTGTGTCTGGAGATGTGCACTGTCTCTCTGTGCTTCCCCTGCCCTCTGTTCCTTACTATGAAAGATCCTTAGCCGCCTGCACAAGGTGGGATGATGATTTGAGGCAAATGGGCCCTGCTAGCTCCTTGGGTCTTTGAATAAGTCCTTTTTCCTTTTTACTAAAATAAATGGCCTCCATTGATTTGGTCATGGTGGGTCAAGGCAGTCACAAAATGAGCTTAGTGTATTTATACATTCCAACTATCACTACAGACTAGTGTTACAATACTTGCACTACTTGGACCTGTCTCCACTCTATCCCTTTCCTCACCTTCATCTCTGAATAACAGTTGATCTACTTTCTAATTGTTTTGCCTTTTCTGGAAATTTTCTGTAAATAGGATCACACAACACATAATGTTTAATATGGCATCTTTTACTTAGTGTGCTTCTGAAGTTCCTATAGATTGTTGAGTGTATCATTAGTGTGTTCCTTTTTATTATTGCCTGGTAGTTCATCCAACACTGGTGACATAATTTGTAGGCCTGCTACAAAATGAAAATGACAGACCCCTTATTCACAAATCAGAAAAAAAAGTGTCATCAAAGGCACTGAAGCCTAATCTTTTTTCCTCCTTTTGCAGTCTATTTAGCAGCCTGCTGTGGTGTTTTTTGTTACTTAGTGTTGTCTTCCCTTCAGGTCCCATGACTCAGCATGTGTTCACGGCCACCACGGAGTTGCCTTTCCTCTCAACCCCTGGCTGGGGCTGGGGAAGTCAAACCTTGTGTTTCCCTTTCAGGTGGGCCAACTGCCTCAAGTCCTCTACAAGTGATCTTTTTTTTTTTTTTTTTTTTTTTTTTTGCGGCACTGGGGATTGAACTCACAACCTCGCACCTGCCAGGGCAGGCGCTTAAGCTGCTGAGCCAAACTCCCCAGCCCTCTCTACAAGTGATCTTCAGCGGTAATACACCATCCGTCCTGGGGTGTGAGGATACCTAGAGTCCATGCCTGTCTTATAAAATAGACAATCAAAAATAAGTCGTTAAGAATTTCAAGGTTGGTGGTGTTACAAAGTGATAGAGAAATAGCCCATTGTGCATGAGACACTGGGTTCAATCTCAATACCAAAAAATAATCAAGAATTTTGCGATGATAACCTCAGCGCATGGGGCCCTACTGAGTGTGGCACCGTGTTCACCTGCACTGGTTGTTGCATGTGCATGAAACGTACCCCGGTTCCATGTAGTGTGAGAGTGTTTAACTTAGGAACAAGTCATTATTTTTGTTTTCCCAAAATAGCTTCTTTTACTAGATGGTGGACACATAGGTTATTTTGGGGTCATTATGAATGTGAGAGTCTCCACGTGGTTATAGGGTTTTCTTTTTCTTTTTTTTTTCCCCCAGTACTGAGGATTGAAGCCAGTGTCTTCACACTGAGCTACATCCCCACCTCTCTTGCCCCCTTTTTAGGACAGGGTCTTGCTAAGTCACTGAGTTGCCTAGGTTGGGGATATACTCCTGCATCATCCTCTCAGAGTGCTGGGATTCCAGGCATGCATCACCATGCCCACCAAGGTTTTTATTTTTCTTGGGATACCTGGAAATGTAGTTACTGGGCCATGGGTTAAGTGAGTGAGTTTAACTTAGGAACAGGCCAAATTTTCCTTTAGGAGTTGTACCACTTTTCATGTCTTCTAGCAATCAGTCTATGACGGTTTTTGCACATCCTCACCAACACTTATTATTATCTGTCTTTTTGATTATAGCCATTCTGCTAGGGGGTGTGATGTTTTCTCATTGTGTATTTGACTTGAATTTTCATAATGACCAGTAACATTGAACATCTTTTCATGTGTTTCCTATCCATATATTTTCCTTGGTAAAATGTCTATTTAAGTCATTTGCCCATTTATTTTAAAACTGAGTTATTTGTCTTAAATCATAGAGCTGTAAGACTTTTTTTTTCTTGTGTCCTGAAAATATTTGCAAGTCATATTGCAAGGAATATTTTCTTCCAGGTGGTATCTTTTCATTTTCCTAATAGTGTTGCTTTTAAAAAACCAAAGTTTAAATTTAAATGAAGTCTAATGTATTGATATTTCTTCATAGTCTGTGCCTCTGGTATCATCAGATTCTTTTCATTACGCTCCTCAAGGAAGAAATTGGGCACCACAGTGATGGAAAATTGCCCATTCTTACTTGACTTTGGACAGGAGAAAGGAGGCAGATTGCTCTTGATTCTATTATAGCACAAAGAACTGAGAGGAAATGAGTGTGGGTTTTAGACCCTCTTTCTGCTTTCCTCTGCACAAGTGGCAGATATTTGGGGAGAGGCCTTGGGCATTACTTAGGGGTTAATGATAAACGTCTTAGTGTCCCTGGCTAGCATGGGCTCTTGGTCTATGTGTGGAGGGCAGTCATATGTGAGTCAGTTGTAAGGCTAAGATAAAGGTTTTTTTTTTTTTTTTTTTTTAATAGAAAAGAAACAGACACAACAGAGATGGCTGCCCTACAGCTATAACACCACATGGAGCAGGCAAAAGACGCATCTTGTATTTATAGGGCCCCATCCCAGTTGCCCTGAGCATCCTACTTCCTTATCTCAGGGACAGCACCTCTTGTACTTTTGATTAACTATTTGCATTCCTTCCCAAAGGAGTGTGACAGCTTGCATCTTTGATTGGTCATTTACTTTATTTTTTTATTTTATTTATTTTTATTTATCTATTTTTTTATTTATTTAAAAGAAAATAGACACAGAAGATAGAAACAAAAAGCATGAAAGACAAACAACAACAGCGACAGATCTGATACAATTACACTGTAGGTTTACACTCTGAGGTGGTTGAAGTTTGACAGTAGTTACAATATTCCATATCGTTACCTTCATGGGGGTTGATCATATTGACAGACATAGACACACAGGGTTTATCAATTCAGGAATATTAATTTTTCTTTTTCAATAGCTAATGTACCCAGCAATACAGTTTATTTTTTTAGCTGTCTTATTTATGCATATTTATAAATTTATGTCTTTTTCTTTTTCCCTTCCTTTCCCCTTAGAGTACCTCTTGTTATCATTGAAATAACTACCCATAATATCACGTCTAATATAATCAAGCTAAATAGTTCAGAGTGAAGCCAATAAAGGATAAAAGAATGGTCATACTTAAGAGAAACAAAAAAGCTAAAGGATTCAACTAACAACTACAACATATTCTATACTGTAAAATTATAGGTTTAGGAATTTAGATGGTTGGAATTTTACAGTGCTTGCAACATTGTATATTATTACCATTAAGGGGGTCATTTACTTTATTTCCCCTTGTTATCATCGAAAAGTGCAGCCGTCTCCTATCAGGCTGCTACTTCAAAACCCTGTTAGCTCCCTGCCTCCCCTATACAGATGAACTAGAATCATACCGTCTGGGTTCACATCTTTGTCTACAGCTTGTTTGCTCTTTGGCTTCAGCCAAATAACTTAGCCTACTTCGAAGTCCTGTTTGCTCCCTGCCTTGTTATGCTGACAGAAGAAGGGAAACCTCATTTGGACATTTCAGGACTGCGGGACCTTGGGACCCATAGGAGGGATTTTCCTGGATCTCACCTTTTCTTACAACAGAAGGGAAGTGATTTGAGGCCGAAGCTTTAGGGCTTTAAAGTTCTTTGTTTTAAAATTCTGGAGCCATACTCGGTTAGTGATCAGCATCAACTTCCATTCTAGCTCAGATTGCAAGTGGGATGGTGGATGCAGTACTCATTCATGGTTGTGATAGGATACCTTGGGAAACCCCCACTAGTGTAAGAAATACTTACTGAGCACCTAGTATTGCCAGAACAGGATGCATCAGTAGAATAAAGCACACAAAAATCCTTGTTCTTGTGGAGTTGATATTCCTGGAGAGGGAGACAGTCAATAGAGATGCACTTTGACTTAAAATAGAGCAATGAATGCCCTGCTAACTCATCCTGAGCAGGGAATAGTGCAAGTCAAACACACATTTAATACTTCTAATCTACTGAGTCTCTGGGCTTAGCAGCACTGCAAGCTTACAATGCTGGGAGTTCACGCTCGTCAGTATGTGGCAGACTGGGAGTTGTGGCTCACTGCTGCTGCCCAGCCTCAAACCAGATACACAGGCCTGGAAAAAGATGGAAATTCAAAATCCCAAGGGTTTCTTCTGCATGTGTATTGTTTTCACAGCATCATAAAGATGAAAAATTGTAGCTCAAACCATCATAAGTCAAACCATTATGAGTTTTTATACACTAAAAAATAACAAGCCAATCATGGTGAGGGGCACCTTCAATTTCAGTCTTCTGGGAGGCTGAGGCAGGAAGATTGCAAATTCAAACCAAGTGTGAACTTAGCAAGACCCTGCATCAAAATAAAGAGGAGCTGGGAATATAGCTCCATGGTAGAACGTCCTTGGGTTTAATCCTCAGTACTGCCAGAAGAAAAAAAAAAAAGATTTTGTATGATAGAAGTGTAAGTGCTATGGTAATGGGGAAAATAGCAAGAGCTGGGAGTCACAATGCTGGAGATGTTTTGCATGTATGAGTGGTCAGTGGGGGAACTCACCAAGAGAGTGGTGACATTTGAGGAAGGGTAGTGACACCTGCAGACAAAGCAACAAAGAAGCTCTGGCCAGAGCACAAGTTCCAAGGCCTTGATATGCCTATATGCTGAAAGATTCCTGTAAGATCTGGGCAGAATGAACAAGGAAGAAGGAGGTAGAAGAGGAAGTCAGAGAGGAAGCAACGCCAGACAGTGTAGGCCTTGCAAACCCTTGTCAAGTTCTTCAGCTTCTGCGTAGAGTGAGTGTACTGAGTGAACAAATGTTGTGCAACAGTGTCTGAGTGTCTATGTGGTTGAGGTGTATAAGCATTGCCCTCAAATTGTTTCCTGAACCATACAAGGAATTCAGCGTGTCATTTTACACTAGTTAACTTTTTAAAGAGGGCAAATGGTACTGTGCAGATAATAAAAGATAACAAAATTGATCTAAAGTATTATAGAGCTGCTAAAAAAAGATGAAAATATTGGCTTACATGCAAATAAATAAAATTTAAATACAAAAAGTGCGTGCATTTCTGAGTTAGGTTTTAAATTAATTTATAAAAATAGAGACTGGGAAGTTACAAAGGATAATTCTTGCGTATCGTTATCTTTAAAATGGTTACTTACATTAACAGATATAGACATGTAAAATTGATCTAATCATATGAGTATTAATTGTTCTTTCTTAATAACGAATACATTCAGCAGTGTGTTCATTTTAGTTATCTTACATATACATATATACAGGTTTATATCTTTTCCTTTTGAACCATTGTCAAGTTTCTATCATCCGGTTTTGTAAACCTACAATGTTACTGTTGTGCATTTACTCTACTCGTTTGTCTCTTTTGCTTGTTGTCTTTGTTATATATGTCTTTTTTTTCTTCGTTTAAATAAAAAAAAAACAAAAACGATAATTCTTTGCAAGGTAGGCTGTGAATAAAGAGCTCCGGTGTTACAATGAAGACAGATTTGTGGTTTTTATATATGCGCAGAATATGCAGTTTTTGCATAGGAGTAAAATGCTCGCAGAAGTGAGATGCACACGTTTTTATGTGAACCGAGTAAGGTGGAGTCTTAGTGCTGTCTCCGTGTGTCCTGGGAACAGAGGTTCCCAGCGTTTGGGAGGAGGGTGCAGGGCTCACCCTTAGGGGTTCGTGCACACAGCCCACTGTCTCTAAGTAAACAGGCTCTACCCTCCCGACGGCAGAAAAACACTTCTCGCCTTTTTTACTCAGGTTAATATAGATCCCCGCCCCAGTAACTATGACGTTGACCCCCTTCTCCTCTCCAGAGCGGTCCACCTTTCCGTACCTTTGTTAACAGCGCATCACTGGCGCCCTCTGGTGGATCGTTCTAACCGTAGCCTAGCAACAGGCAATGCGCTGCAGTTTAACATTTCATAGAAGACTTCGTTATTTAAGAAGAAATACTTGTACTAACAGTTCTTGCTTAAAATCCAACGTTTCCATATTCCATAGCTTAGTAAAAGTAAGACTTGAACACCAAATTTGTTTTAAAAGTAAAGAAGCGCAAAATAATCACGAAAACGTGGTTATAGCATTTCTGCACAATAACGACCACTAATTTTTGGTGCTTAACTATTGGTGCCCTATATTTATTAACTTGGTTAAGCCTCATCCCAACTCTATAGGTTGACTTTATATTTCCATCTGACAGAAAGGGACACTGAAGTGTAAAAAGACTTCTTTCGCTCGGGGTCACTGAACAAGTAGGAGCAGCAGTACTGCTAGGATTGGGTGTTACACAATTACTGCTACACAATACTATTACTCATGGGGCTGGATTTTAGTTGTTTTTATACAATGTCTAATTCTCTGGTGACAACTTTTTCGTTCTTTAAATCCTTTCACTTTTAAAAAGAAAACCAAAATTTGTACACATATGTGTGTATGGGTACATATATAAAGCACAAGGGAAGGAAAATATGTATGTAAAAAATACCACTTCCAGATGGGCATATGGCAAGGAGAATTATACATTCGCTATAAAGCAAGATAAATACGTGTCTTTGATTCTTGAAGTCTATTTTCGTGGTGATGCATATATTCCGTTAGTAACGTTTGCTGCTTTTCATTATCTCTTGTCCTTCAGATTCACATTCATGTCATAAAATTGTGTGCGTCGAGATTCTTGAAAGCAGCACTGATGTTTTATGTATCTTTGAGTGCTGGCAGTGGGGACTCCATCAGTACTTGTTGAATGAATGATCAATAAACTAGATGAATAAATACCTCAGCTAAACTTTCTTCAAAGTAATGCACTCATAACATCGGTAGCAAATGTCCATGTGGTGCACATGGTTCATTACTAGGAAAGTAATACTTTCTGTGTACTAATTCATTTAACACGCAGCAACTTGGTGAGGTAGGTACCACTCTTACCAGTTCACAGATGAAGGAACTAAGGCAGAAAGACTAAATAGCTTGCTCAAGCTGGTAAGTGGCATGGCTAAGATTCTAACCAGGAAGTCTAGTTCCAGAGCTCATAGTGCATGGTCTTATGCCAACAGCCCCGAACTGGCTTTGCCCATGGGTGTTTTGACAGAGCTGCGGAGGGTGCCCGGAGGAATTTCGTGTGCTTGGTGCATAGGTGGAAGCCGTACTGAGCAGAGACTCGCTCGGCTTTGGGAAACTCGAATTTAACATGCCCTCCAGAGCGAACTCACTGTGCCCACCCCAGGTCCCCAGACTTGCGCCTGCTCCGTGCTGTCTCAGTGAAGGGACGCAGCAGCCTCGCTCTTTCCCCGGGGTGGCCCTTGTTCCTCTCAAGTGCCACACAACGCTCCAGAGTGGATTTAAAAATAAACTTTGTTTCCTTTCTTTAAAATTAACTTCATTGGTAAATTTCTGGCATACATAATGACTACATTCATCATAGAGAATGTGTGCCTGTACACATCTTAATTTCCCCCCATTCCCTCTCCTCACTTCAGCCCCTCTTCCCTTCTCCCTTTATAAAACTTTGTATTGTTTTCTTTTTATTCTTTCTTAGTTTTGTATACCTATTCATTCTCGCCCCTTCCCCTTCTCCCTTTTCTTGTTCCCCTTCTCACTTGGACAATATCTGTCATCCATTTTGGTCTTTATTTACATTTTCAGTTTCTCACCCAACAGAAACAATGTGGTATTTACACTTGTGTGTCTGATTTATTTCACTTAAGAGTATGGTCTCAAGGTGCATCTGTTTAGCTAGAGATGTCTCAAGCTTATCCTTCTTTGTGGTAGACTAGTCCTCCATCGTATAAAAAAAAGTCTTCTCTATCCATCATTGGTTGATGGGCATCTTGTTGCTACTATTACAAACTGTGCCACTATAAGCATGGGTGTACATGTATCACTATGGTATGATGCTCTTAACTCTTTTAGGAAGATACCTAGAAAGGCAATACATAGGTCAAATGGAATCTCTAGTTTTAGTTTCTTGAGGAATCGCCACGCTGATTGATTTCCATGGTGGCTGTACCAATTTACAGTCTCACCAACAGTGGAGCAGAGTTCCTGTTCCCACACAACCCCACCAGCATTTGTTATGGGTTGATTTCTTGATGATAGCTATTCTTTCTGGAGTAAGATAAAATCTTAGTGTTGTTTTACTTTGTATTTCTCAAATGACCAGTAATGTTGAACACTTTTTCAAATATTTATTTGCAGTTTGTACTTCTTCATCTGAGAAGTATGCATTCATTTCAGATACCCATTTTTTTCCAGATGTCCATTTTTGGATTGAGACTTTAAATTTGGGGGTATGGTTTAATAAACTTTATTTTTGAAGCAGTATTAGGTTCATTCACATACCAGTAGACACTTTGGTTGCTTCTACTTTTTGGCTTTTGCAGCAATGCCATTGTGAGGACTAGTATGTAAATAACTCTTTGAGATCTGTTTTCAATTGTTTTGGATATATGCCCAAAAGTAGAATTGCTGGCTTATGTGGTATTTCTATGTTTAAGTTTTTGAGGACCTGCCATACTTTTTTTCCATGATGACTGTACCATTTTATATTCCCACCAAGAGTGTGCAAGAGTTCCAGTCTTTCACACAGAGATGAAAGGGAAGCGACACAGGTAAAAAATGAAGGCAGAATCCATGAAATATGAATTTCATGAATATGTCTTGGTAGGGGGAGGGGAGAGTATAAGATGACTCAAGAATTGTGCAGAAAAGAATGCTTCAAGGCTGTGGCTAGGCCGGGCATGGTGGCGCATGCCTTTAATCCCAGTACTTGGGAGGCTGAGGTAGGAGGAGTGTTGAGTTCCAGGCCTGGCTTGGGCTACAACGCGAGTGCAAGATAGGCCTGAGCTACATAGTGCGACCCTGCCTCAAAAAACTAGGGCTGGGAGTTCGGCTCAGTGGCTTAAGCGCCTGTCTGTCAGGTGTGAGGTTGTGAGTTCAATCCCTGATGCCGCAAAAAAAACAAAAACAGAATCTGTGGCTAGGGCCAGGTGTAGTGGTGCACACCTGTAATCCCAGCTCTCAGGAGGCTGAGACAAGAGGATCACTGTGAGTTCAAGGCCAGCCCGGACTGCAAAGTGATTTCAAGGCCAGCCTGAACCACATAATGAAACCCTGGCTCAAAAGGACAAAAACAAAAACAAAGCTGTTGCTAAGGACTTGTTAAACCATGCTCACTGCAGTTGTTTGTTTAATATTGTTTGCTGAAATGTCAGCAAAGAACCATGTTAGGTGGTTCCCTACTCTCCAGTAGACAATGCTCTGCTTTCCAATAGTGTTTTTATACATAGTTCTTGACATTAAGTATGCAAATGCTGCATGTGTAACGGTTGTGAGAGATACTTGAATTTGGCAAGGGAAACTCCATTCTCTATGAGCTGAAGCATCCCAAACTATGTGTGTCTCATCTTTTAAGCTCAAACTTGGGACATCTGGCTTTGGAACTTGGTTTATGTTATACTTAGTTTTTAATTTTTCTTTCACCAATATATGCATATTGGCTTAAAATTCAGAGAACTTTAGTGGAGAAAGTCTCTGACTGAAGCCTACATGATAATTCTCATTTTGTCTTGTTCATTGTAGTTAATTATGAGATTTATATTTCTAGTCACCAGTTCTAGCCTGCCATTTTTCCATTTTCTACACATTTATTTGCCATACTAAGAGCAAATGCAGTAAAGTATTCAAATAGATGCCTAAACGATCTGCCTTTAATGGATAAAAGAGGGATAGTGCTAAAATTGAACTTGAGCTGGCAACTGGCATGATTGCTTGATGGGCAATATATAAAAGACCCTCCTCCAAAAGCACCTTTACTAAACAGTGTCCTGCTATAAAGGAGAGTGAAGCAAATGGAACTTCCCCTATATTTTGAGAAATTTTCAGGTAATCACAGTATCTGTTATAGTACCACATTAGACTCCTCTGCTTCTAATTTCTCTCTTCATTTCTTTGATAGAAACGTGCTATGGGCTGAACTGTGACCTGCCAGAACTCATAGATTTAAGTGCTAACCCTCAGCACATTAGGATATGTTCTTATTTGAAGATAAGGTCTTTAAAAAGGTAATTAAGGGAAAATGAGGTCATACGGTTGGGCTTTAATCCAATAGGACTTGCGTCCTTCTAAGAAGAGATCAGCACACAGACTCACATGAAGGGAAGATCAGGTGAAGACATAGGGGGAGCACAGCCATCTCCAATCTAAAAAATCAGTGGTGCTGAGACTGTGATCTTGGACTTTGAGTCACTAGAACTGTGAGAAAATAAATTTCTGTTGTTTAAGTCACCGGAACTGTAGTGCATTATTTTATGGGCTCTAGAAGCACAGTCCTTTAACCAAACACTAGTAACCTCTCAGCAAGACCTGCAGGGTCTCCTGGGCTGAAGGTTGAGAGATGCAGTTCCTTTGGGCCCCCCGGTGAAGGACAGGGTTTGTGAGCAGTTGGATGTGCAGCTTGAGGCCGCACTTGAGTTCCCTGCTCACCTCATAGGCCTCTTCATGGAGCTGCACATGTCAATTTTTTAATTTGTTTGAGGAAACTCTGGTTAGGGCCTAAAATCTGGGATACATTCACCCCTTCACTTGCAAGCAGATACTTATGTTCCCTAGGTTCCATGATTGTAATGTTTCACACTAGTGGACAAAACGAAAGAACTGTAGTTATAAGGGAGGGTGCAGTGACGAGGAGAAAGACTTACAGATCCGCACTTACATTTCTACCAAGATATGAAGAACATAGAAAAAATGTATAAATCATTGTAAAAGAGTATTTTCTTAACTTGTTGTGGAAGAAATAGATATATGCGGTACACAATTCGAAAGAGGGAAGTTTAAAGAAAGAAACGTGTCTCCTCCCACAATTCTACCACTCAAAATAGCTATTATAGATGCTGTAAATTGCCGTCCTTCCAAGAGTTTGTCGTATGCATATATGAAACTGTGTGCATTATAGAAATGAAATCACCCTGTAAATGTGCTACTTTGTAAACTATGCCAACTAAAAACAGGTTATGGATATTTTCCAAAATCATCAAATATTCTTTGAAAATGCAAAATTTTATAGTTACATTTCATTATCCCTTATATATAGCAATACCTTATTTATTGATTCAATATCCTAATACCCATGTAAAATATGTTCATTTTCTAATAAAAAATATACACAAAATGTTAGTGGAAGTATGGTGAAGGATATAGTTCAAGAAAAACTTTTTTGAAAGATGTTATGCTCAGTTGCCAAAAAATTAAGGTATTTTACTGAGACAATTGCAATTGAAATTATTCTTTCTTAGTAATTATGCATCATCACTGGAGCTACTTTAGTTTTACTCAAAGAAATTTGATTAAATATGAAGTTAAATAGAATTTATTGTTATCACTCATTTTAACAATATGAGCACCTGAAAAGGTTTCTATGAATTCAAAATGCAAAGTTTCCACATTCCTCCTCTATTTGCTTTCCTTTCCAAATTTACAAAGGCTTGGGATAGTTTTCAATATTTTCTGAAAATTTCATCTGTGAAACAAGTTTAAAATGCCTGAACTTCTGTTTCTATTACAGTATAGAAGGAATATAACTTGTTAATGTGTTTACTTTAAAATGGGTAGAATTACAAAGTAAAAAGTCTACTACAGTGCAACCACTATTGAGCATTTGTTAAGGGTTTAGTACATGCCAGGTACTTTCTCACGAATGATTTTGTTCAATTCTCACCGTAATTTCACAGTTTAGGTAAGTTGTATTTCTTCTTTTTCACGTGAGCAGAAACTGTCAAAGAGGTTTAATCAATTGCCAGCAATATAGAAACCCTAAATGGTGAGTTCCAAAGCATGTGTTTTTTCCATTACACAATATCCAATTTTCTGATGGCCAGGACAGCTATTCAAATAGTTTTTGGACGCCTTAATGGGTGTACACTGGCAAAGAATATGCACACATAGGCCAGGTGTGATGATAAAGTAATCCGACTCATTATGTGGGTGGTTATGGGAATCATTGTCATTGTTTTGTAATCACATACTCATATTATGAACAGTGCATATCCTTGGGGGTGCAACAGATACACATGCATGAATGACTACCTGGAAGTGATAGGACTGTGCCTTTGTAAATATCCCATATATGGCTGGTTCCTACAGCCAAGACAGAACTGGGGAGCCAAATACTGTGACAATACTTTATCAGGGCTATAAACTTGAAAGATGTTCAGAAGGTTAATATTAAAATGCAATGACTTTGTTATTATTCTTTTTTAATCCTTAGTCTTTTAACTTGATACTTGGCATTGATTTTCTGGCTCTGACCTTGGTTTACTTTGAAAAAATATATACATATCTCCCAAATAAGATAATAACCAAGGACAGTATGAGAATCCTGGGGTTCTGAAAGATGTGGCATAGAGGGGTATTTAATAAGGGAGGTTGGTTGCCAGAGTAAAGCCTCTTTTACTTTGGGCCCCATGTGGGAAGACACCTTAGTGGGCAATCCTGTCGTGGTGTGCCTCATAAAGAGGTAGGCCTGGCCCCACCTCTTGTCTTGCTATTTTGGGTTTTGAAGCCCCATAGCCTTGCCAGTTCTAGACTCAGAATTTCACATCATCTCATCCAATTCCAGATTGAGATTTAGCTCTCATTCCCTCATCTTCCCAAGTACTCACTTCTTCAGGACCATCAAGTATTGCTGACTCTATGTCCAAAATGTGCACCTGCTTGGATCACACACCCGCTTCTACCACCTGCCCTGCCATTCAAGGTCCATCATCACTCTTTCAGATCAATGAAATGTCTCCAAACTGGCCTCTGATTTCCCCACCCAGCCTCCTCATGGCAGCCACAGTGAAGAGATTAAAGTGTTCTCAAGGTTCTTTATTCTCCCTTTTATTATTCCTCACGTTTCTTTTTCTCACCCTGTAGCACTTACCACCATGTATAATTACCCGTCCTTCCCTCGCCCACTCCCTCTTGGTACTGGGGACTCATCCCAAGGCCTTTACACTGAGCTACATCCCAGCTACTTTTTTTTAGACAGGATTTTGCTAGATCATTAAGATACCCAGTCTGAGCTGAAATTTGTGATCCTCTTGTCTCAGCCTTCCAGGTTCCTAGTATAACAAGTGTGTACCACACACTCATCTTTTCTCCTTTTCCCCTCCCTTCTTTGCAACACAGTGGTGGGTGGGGTAATAGGACCTTGTCAGGGTCCAACCTATAAGCTTGTGCCTGACCAAGAGCAATAAACATGAAACACAAATAGACACAGAATAAGTTAGAATGTGTGTGGGTGGGGCGCGAGGGGATTCTTGTCTCTCTTTGAAAAAGAGCCCCGAGTGACTGGTGCACCATGTCACTCAGACATGGGCACAAGCAGTCAGAGAAGAACAGAACTCATCTGTCTCCCACCATCCATGGTACACATCTGAGTAAACAACAGGATCTCAGCTGTATTATTTTTCCCTGCAACATGTCAGCACACACTCACTCCGCCTTTACCCCTAGTGCTCACAAAAGAGACCAGTTAGGCCTTAATCTTCCTATATGGTCTCCCACATCTCCCCCTTTTTGCTCTACAGTAATAATAGTTGAATACCAATCACTGCTTGTTTATCCCTAGGAAAAGGATGTAGGTGTGATTATTTGATTTTTTGTCTCGAGGTTAGCCTTTAATGACTATATCTCCGCTCACAGTTGTAATGTGTCAGGCTGGCACATTTTTGAGGACTCAGCCCTTTCTGACTGCCTATATTATAACTAATTTAACTGTGCCGTCTCTCTGGAGAGGTATCCCTCACTGCTGTGAGAGAGTAACAGGTGACGATTGTTTTAACTTCTTCAGAGGGGCATAGTTGTGACCAGTAGTCAAGAATACCCTCCAAAGGGTCCTCAGTAGACGCTAGGTATTTTCATCTCAGGTAGGTGCTCATGATAAAAAATTCTTTCTGCTTCCTGTTTTTCTTCAGTTGTTGCCTGAGAGAAGGCTTTCACTAATGAGGAGTGCAGAGTTGCGTTCCTCTATGGATACATCACAGGAAGGACTTCTCCATGGTTGTATGCTCCTAGAGGATATGCACACTGTCTGTCCATTTTCTGCAATGACACAAGCAGACCTCTGCCCCCATGCCAGCAGAATACCAATCCCTTCCATCTTCCCATGCTCTTGTACTTTTGACCAATGTGATTCCATTGGGGCGCTGTCTATATTACCAATAGGATTCAAAAAATTAAGTGTAAATGTTTCAAAATCAAGATGAGCTTATAGCTTATGTTGTAAGATTTTTTTGTAAGTTGGCTAGGAAGACAAAGCCACTCAGCAGGCTGACATTTACTGTTCACCAGTTGACCAGAAAGTCCAGTAGGAGAGCGAGGAGTAGGCAGTATGATCAGCATAAAAGGCACAGTCAGACTAATCTGAAACACTTGTATGTCTGCCGAAGCAGCCTCCACTATCTGGAGCTTTTCAAAAACATCAGGTGTGAGGCTATGAGGAAAATTAAAATCTGGATCTCCAGGTATTTCTAATTTTAGACAAATCCAATTAATGTCCCCCAATAATTTCTGGAAATCATTTAATATTCATAACTCTTCTTAATGTTAATTTCTAGATTTGACCTACTCCTTTCATTTCCAGAGTTCTCAAATAACTTTAAGGGGAGATAGTTTGAATTTTCTCTGGGACTAAGCATAACCCACATTGTATGAGAGCCTGTTTAGTGTCTGCAAAAATGGTAAGATGTTGCTGAGAATCCACAGCAAGTAGTCACTTTCTGTCAACAGGGTGGGATTGCTTATTGGTACTTTGAATTCGTCACTCTTTCAGCAGATCTCTCCCCCAGAGATTGATTGGGACCCCTGCAATAAGTGGCTGAAAGATTTCCTTAAAGTTATCAATGTCCACACTGACATCTCAGGTAAGGGCTTGGTGCTTCCCCCTCCAAGGGAGGGGCAGTTGCACCCTTTCTTGCCTGGGGTTGAGTGCATTGTTTGTGGATATGCCTTGTTTTGCCACAATTTTAATGTTGTATTTTTGAAAAAGCCTCATTTTGTTTAATTAAACCAAACATAGCTTGAGCAAACATAGAGGACCTATGACCCTCGGCACTCACATCTTGACACACTCTCAAATAGTTTCCAAGATTTTTAGTTGCTTAGACAGCCTCTAGTACTCGTCCACAGTCCTTATTTAGCATTTCCAAAAGCCACCTGCAGTATAATAATCTCCACTGCCTGGGCATGTGGCATCAATTGTCAGACAGTTTCTATACCTTGGCCAAGAACTGGGCATAAGGCTGTGGGGGCCTTGAAGAATGTGCAAAAAGACTGAATGAGAATACTGTCCTCAGGAATAGTTACCCAGGCTCATTTCATTATGAGAGACATTTTCTGATAAACTTGTCTGGAAGGGTTAACTGTGACATTGGATCAAGTACAGACCTGTTCCCAAAAGCATTTCTTCCATAATCTCTAGGTGTCTTGCCACCTGATTCTGTTGATCTTGCTCAGCTGTTACCTCTTGAACACTAACTTGAAAACTTGCAGAAAGGCAGAATTTAGCTAAATGCTTACTGTCTCAAGGAGTTAAGGGCAAAGTTCCCAGGACAGTCTCCAACAAGCCCAGTGGGAAACGTCTCTGAACCCCATCATTCATGACATTGGATGTTAATTGTTTTAGCAATTTAAACTCCAAAGGATTGTGCTCATAAATATTTTATTGTGGATTAGTAGGGTCAGGATGAATATTAATTGGAAATGCATGTGTCCTGTAGGGCTGTCCATTAAGTGCAGTCTGTCTAACCGATGTTTGATAGGGAGACACTTCTTCTGTCTCAACCACAGATGTAGGAGAAGGAGGAAGATGAGGAGGAAGAGGAGGGTTCCTCACCCTATCCCCATCTGCTCTCAAGGGTGCGCTATGTGTGGAATGTTCTCCCACAGTTAGAGGGCAGAGAATTGCATGAACCAAGCTCCATGTGGAGAAAGTTTCAGGGGATATAACAGAGACCTGGGTATAAACACGCTCCACACCCTCTCTCACTTAGTTCAACTTTCTACATCAAATATACCCACTTGAAGAAACCAAGGATTGTGTTTGATAACATCTACTAACTTGAGTGCCAGACTGGCACAGCAGAATTTCCAACAAAGGGTCATAACTCTCAACTTTGGTCAATAAACTCTGCCGCATTATACTGGCTGACTCTATTGCATACACTCACATTCCTTTTTCTTTTCCTTGAGTCATTTTCTTTTGCTGACTGACCCCTCTCCACTGCAGAAGTCTCTGTCGCTGACTCACTACACTTTTCCCCCAGTTGAACTTCCTTGGCCAGGTTCCTATTAGGGTGCCATTTGTAGGGGGCCAAGTTATGAGTTTGCACCTGACCAATGGGTGATGAAGATGAAACACAAAGAAATGCAAAATAGGTTAAAAATTTTTTTTGGAGGGGCAAGGAGCTCTTGTCTTCCTTTGACAAAGAGCCATGAGCAACTGGCACACTTCGTCATTATTCACTCATACAGGCACTAGCAGTCAGAGAAAAACAGGATTCATCTGTCTCCCACCATCCGTGGTACATATCTGAGTAAACAATAGGTTCTCAGCTGTATTACTTTTCCCTGCAGCACAACAACACACACGTATACCGCCTTTCTTCCTGGTGCTCACAGTTAGGACTTAATCTTCCTATCTGGTCTCTCACAGGACCCTAACCCTTCGTACTGAACTAAAACCCCAGCTTCTTTTTGTTTTATATATTGAGGCAGGGTCTTGCTAGGTTACCTAGACTGGGCTTGAATTTGCATTCTCCTGCCTCAGTCTCCCAGAATGCTGGGACTATAGGCATGCACCACCATCCCCAGTGAAATCTCTTTTTAGTGACATTTCATGTCTGCCTTCTCATTGACTTGTCACCTCAGTAAAGGTGGGGATAAACCTGCTCTGTATGCTAAACAGTGCCACTTAGTAAATAGCTGTTGAATTGGAACATGCCATCTCCCCAGTGCACTCTTCAAGTGAGTACTTTTCTGGGTACTTGTAGGGATGATCTCTTAGGATCCCTGAATATCAGGGACCCTGGCAAAGACCATGATCTCCTGTTTGGTGCTACAGTGCAAGACTGCAAAGAAAAACTCAGAGACCAAATGAAAGTGAAGCAGGGAACTGGGTTGGCCAGTGCTTGAGACAGCAAAGATCCTGAACCAGCCAGATTCATAGTATTTATTGGTTGTATAATCTATAGGATAGGATGAGGAAGCCACATGTAGTTGCTGGAGATAAGATGCTTATGCAGGAAGGACTGTAAAGGAGGGAATGAAACATTCTTGCACCAAGAACAGAAGAGACCAGGAATAGGTCATGCTTAATGACCAACCCATTTTGAGATTTTTATTTTTTGGTACTGGGGCTTGAACTCATGACCTCATGCTTGCCAGGCAAGTGCTTATGCTGCTGAGCTAAACCCCTGACCCCAACTCATTTTTTAAGTGAAATAAACTGCAGTTCTGGGAAAGGAATTTGTGAAGGGTCATTTATTCCTGGCTGCCATGTTATCTCATATCAGAGCCCCATAGCTTCATGGACCATATTTCTGGTCTCTGCTGTGGCCATTGGCAGAGGGATGGTAGTCCATGTGCTATCCAAAGTGCTCTTATGAGTCACACAGTAAGCATCGGTCTGACTCACTACTTCAGCCAATTGTGGGGTTTACTCTTTACAGCCCACACTACTTAATGAACATAAACATAATGAACATAAGCATAATGAACAGGGCAGTCTCCTGCACCTGAGGCTACCCATTCTGCCTTTGGAAGGAAAGCAATGCACTGAACTTCACTTTTGGAAGAAAAGTTTATTCCTTTCCTGTCACTACAGGAAGCTGGCTTCAGTGAAGCAAGTTTAGGATCCTGTTGAACTCCAAGTGAAAATTGGCTCAGAGTGGCTGTCAGTGACCTTGCCTTTCATCTGGGACATGGAGGACACTGGATCAAGAGTGCTTTACTTGTGTACCCACCTCCAGGAGGCAAAGGAGCAAGGAGGAGGCAGACCCTGAAGAAAGGCTGGGGTCTTCTTATGACTAATATAGGAAATGAGTGTCCCAGGGTATGAGTGTCCTTGCTTAATTGTTTTAGTTGAAACACTCACCTTATTTAGTAGATGTGATTGCTAGATCTTTGGCCTTACTTTTTCTCCCATGCATAGTGTTTCTAGGAAAACCAGTGCATTTCTGTTTCCAGGACAAAGCAAGTGTAGAGTTCATTCCCATTCCCAGTTTCTGCCTCTGGCCTTGTTCCTATAGATGAAGTTCAGAGTGAGGCAAACTGTGGCCTGGGGCTGCAGAAACATGCCCTTCCGATCTCTTGTGGCCAAAATCCTCAAGCAAGTGTGGACTGTGTAATGCAAACTCATCAAAAATGTAGTGGGGCATTAGACATCCAGTTTTATCAGGAGAAGAAATACAACCATGTATGAAATTCTGGCTGTATTGAGGCCATGTCCTGAGGGCTTAGCTAGTCTATTAAGTAGTAATCTAATCCCATGATGATCTCAGTTAATTGGTTGTTTCCCCAGTCCCCTTTAGACAATCCCAACTGTGAGCTTCTGAGCAATTTTAAACCCAGCACAGGGAAGGGCCCCCTCTGTTCTTCATACTTTGATTCTAGCAGTTCACAGCCAAGGCAAAAATCTGTCAGTGTAACTGAGCAAGGAAAGAGCCAGAGAGATCTGCATAAGGACTTGAAACAGCCACTCACTCAGTAGACAATTCATCCACCTCATGAACTTTGATATTCTCATCTGCAAACCGGAGCTAATACCTGTTTCTAAGATCATTGTGGAGATTCAACAAGTTATGAAAAGTGCTCGGCAATGCGCCTAGCACAGGCGGGGATCCCATAGGGTGAATTTTTCCAAGCAGAAATTGCCGTTTTCAGGGAAAGGATGCAAATGTGGCTTCTGGGGGATGCTATGTTCACTCACTCTGTCAATTCACTAAATTGCTGCAATACTGCCAGGCTCCCTGGCATCCCTCATGAGGATACAAAGGCAAGGGGCAGAAGGTGATTTGAGCAAATGGGCTGAAAATAGCTCTTTTAACTGAAACTTTTAATAATATGTCTCCAACTCATCTGCACTGGTTTTGGGCAAAGAGGACAAGGCACTTGATTAATTAAATCTCCCAAATGCTCTACTTTATTACAGTGGTTTCAGTCAAGTCCTCTCCTGAGTCTTTTGATCTACACTAACCATAAAGGAGAAAAGGAAGAACAAAGACTTGAAAGTGATAAGTTCACTTTTTTTTTCTGGGTAGTTGGATATGAATAGCTAATGCTTACCTTTTATTAGTTTTCCAATTTATAAGTGATAATTTGTTAACACTGTGATCAGGAAAAATGCACCACAAACTTTGTGAAATAATAAATCATGTAAATTAATTAAAATGCTGCAGTGCATCTGAAAAAAGGGGGAATCTACATAAAGTTGTCCAAAGCAGGGAGCAGGGGTCCTAAGGCCCCTCAAGGTCAATTGCACCAGAGAAAATGTTCCTGCACAATTAAGAGGGAGCCCTGAGGTGGTCTCTGTCACACAGTGCTGCAGAGGGTCCTCAGCAGGCTGGTTTCCATGATGTGTAAATGATGCCTCTTCTTTTGCTTTCTTTCTTTTTTCTTTTTTTTTTTTTTTTTGTACCAGAGATCGAACTCATGACCTCGTGCTTGCCAGGCAGGCGCTTATGCCACAGAGCTAAATCCTGGGCTCCAGTCTGCTTTCTTAACTCCTCAATGTGAAAGCGCTTCTTATCTTAGACCCCACCCACAGAGTACTATTTGTTAAATCAATTAGAAGATTAAAAGGTATTGGTTTTCAGATATGGGCATTTGGGAGTGACCAAGAGTGGCATGTCTTTTTTCTCATGAATCTCATTGCCTAATGATAGAATGTGAGTAAGAAAATAAAGAAAAATAATATGTATTAAGGTACAGAAGAAATAAACTCTTGATATGGAGGCCAGGAAAGTGTTCTTACCTGAGGAGGTGACTTGTAAGTTGAGACCTAAAGGAATAATAGTAGTTAAGCAGGTGGCAGGGTGAGCATGAAAGATGGGGATGTATCCAACATATGCAAAGACCCTGAAGTGGGAGGAAGCTTGGCTCGCGTGTGTGGGGTGGTGGGAAGGAGGCTGGCGTAGCTGAAGCACAGTGAATGAAGAGGCCAAGGATGGTAAGATGGAGTCAGATGAAGTGGTAGTATCCAAATCATGCAGGGACTTGGAGGTTTGGATTATTTTAAGCAAAATCGGAATCATTGGGATGTTTTAAAAATTAATTTTACTGGTACACTTTTGATATACATAATGATCACATTCATTTGTACCTGTGCATGATCTATCTTGATTCTCTTTTTTTCTCATTCCTCTCCCCTCCCTTCAACTTTTCTTCCCCTCCTTATTTGCAAAAACTGTTTCCATTTTTCCCTTTTGTTCTATTTTTTCCTTCCTTCTCTTTTTTTTTTTTTTTTTTTTTTTTTTTTTTTTTTTTTTTTTTTTTTTTTTTTTTTTTTTTTTTTTTTTTTTTTTTTTTTTTTTTTT
>RJWM01012341.1:0-56549 GCA_004363535.1 Dasyprocta punctata | reverse complement strand
TCAAGAAGAGCTTGGAGTGAAGTATTTCAAATCCTGAAGAAAACAACTTTCAACCCAGATTGATGTACCCTGTAAAACTAACCTTAAAAATTGATGGAGAAATAAGATGCTTCCATGACAAAGAACAACTGAAGAAATTTATGGCCACCAAACCAACACTACAAAGAGTACTGAAAGACACTCTAGAAAGAGACAAAGACAGCTACAATCTTAAGAAAAACAACAAAAGGAAACTACTAAGCAGGGCAAATAATTAAACAGAAAATGTAGAAAACCAACAACAGAAAGATATCATGACAGGGATGAGCCAGTACATATCAGTTATATCAATCAATGTAATGGTCTCAACTCACCAATAAAAAGAAACAGACTAGCAGAGTGGGTTAAGAAACAAAACCCAACAATATGCTGTGTACTTCACTCAAAAGAAAATTCACAGACTGAAAATCAAAGGCTGGGAAACAATACTCCATGCAACAGGAACCCAGAAAAACGCAGGGGTAGCTATTATGTTTGCAGACAATGCAAATTTCAAACCGAGAATGATCAAAAGAGATAAAGAAGGTCACTACATACTTGTTAGGGGAAAACTTCAAGAGGAAGAGATTACAATCATAAATATATATGCACCGAACATAGGAGCACCCAACTATGTAAGACAATTCTTAATAGACATGAAAATCCCAAAAAACAATAATACAGTTATAATGGGACCTTAATATCCCACTGTCACAGAGAGACAGATCAACCAAACAAAAAATCAACAAAGAAATAACAGAACTGAATCAAACTTATGAACAAACAGACCAAGTAGATGTGTACCAAGGATTCCACCCATCAACATCAGAATACACATTCTTCTCAGCTGCACAATGGTCATTCTCTAAAATAGATCATATACTGGTCCACAAAACAAGCTTAAGTAAATGCAGAGGAACTGAAATAATTCCATGCAGATTATCTGACCATAGTGCAGTAAAATTGGAAATGAATGATAAAAAAAACTACAAGAACCCCATAAACACATGGAAACTAAATAATACTCTCCTAAATAACCAATGGATCACAGAAGGCATTAAAGAAGAAAGTAAACAATATCTACAAGTGATTGAAAATGCAAATACAAATTACCGGAACCTGTGAGACACAATGAAAGCAGTCCTCAGAGGGAAATTTATAGCACTAAACTCCCTCATCAGAAAAATGGAAAGAACACACATAAACAACCTAATGCTGCACCTCAAACTTCTAGAAAAAGAAGAGCAAGTCAAGTCCAAAGCCCAAAGAAGGGAGGAAATTATCAAGATCAATCAGAGTAGATATTAATGCAATTGAAACTAAGAAAACAATACAAAGAATTAATGAATCCAAGAGTTGGTTCTTTGAAAGAGTAAATAAAATTGATAAACCCCTAGCCAACCTTATCAAAAAGGAAAGAAAAAACTCAGATTCATGCAATAAGAAATGAAAAGGGCAAAATCACTACAGACCCGGTGGAAATACAGAAGATCATCAACACCTACTTCGAAAAACTTTACTCACATAGATTTGATAACACAGAAGAAATATACAGATTCCTAGACACCTATGAATTACCAAAGCTGAATCAAGAAGATGTAAAACTGCTGAATAACCCAATTTCAGCTAATGAAATTGAAAATGTAATTAGGACCCTACCAACAAAGAAAAGCCTGGGCCCTGTTGGATTCACTCTGAATTCTACAAGAAATTTAGGGAAGACTTAATGCCAACACTCCTCAAACTCTTCAGTGAAATTGAAAGGGAAGTAAGTCTCCCTAACTCATTCCTGGAAACAAGTATTACCCTAATACCAAAACCAGAGAAAGACCCAACCAAAAAAGAAAATTACAGGCCAATCTTCCTAATGAACATAGATGCAGAAATCCTCCATAAAATACTGGCAAATAGAATACAGCAAGTCATCAGAAAGATTATACACCACGATCAAGTGGGATTCATCCCAGGAATGCAGGGATGGTTCAACATATGTAAATCAATAAATGTAATACGCCATATCAACAGGGCCAAGGACAAGAACCAGATGATCATCTCAATAGATGCAGAAAAAGCTTTTGACAAAATTCAACAGTCATTCATGATAAAAACCCTACAGAAAATTGGAATAGATGGTCTCTACCTCAACCTGATAAAAGCCATATATCATAAACCAACAGCCAACATCTTACTGAATGGAGAAAAACTGAAAACTTTCAACCTAAAATCAGGAACAAGACAAGGATGTCGATTATCACCACTCCTATTCAATATAGTTCTGGAAATACTAGCCAGAGCAATTAGACAAGAGAAAGAAATAAAGGGAATAAGGATAGCAAAGGAAGAAGTGAAATTATCATTATTTGCGGACGATATGATACTCTACATAGAAGACCCCCAAAGATCCTTTAGAAGAGTTCTAGAAGTAATAACCAAATTCAGTAATGTTGCTGGATACAAGGTAAACACTCAAAAATCAATAGCATTCCTGTACACAAACAACAAAGTCACTGACAGAGAAAAAAGGGAAACCATACACTTCACTATAAAAATGAAATAACTTAGGAATCAATCTAACAAAGGAAGTAAAAGATCTATACAGTGAACATTACATTAATCTGAAGAAGGAAATCGAAGAAGATTTCAGAAAATGGAAAGATATTCCCTGTTCATGGATAGGAAGAACAAACATCATGATGGCCATTCTCCCAAAGTTATTATACAGATTTAAAGCAATTCCAATCAAAATACCACTTGCCTACCTCACAGAGCTAGAGAAAGCATTCCTGAAATTTATCTGGAACCAGAAAAGACCTAGAATAGCAAAGGCAATTCTGGGCAACAAAGGGAAGGCAGGAGGCATCACAATCCCCAACTTGAAACTATACTGCAAAGCTACTGTGATAAAATTAACATGCTGCTGGAATCAAAACAGACCTGAAGATCAATGGAATAGATTAGAAGATACAGCCACAACTACAAACACATTTAGCCACCTCATCTTTGACAAAGGGGCCAAATATGTACATTGGAAGAAAGATAGCCTCTTTAACAAATGGTGTTGGAAAAACTGGCTTTCTATATGCTGTAAACTAAAACTAGATCCATGCCTATCACCATGCACTAAAATAAAGCCAAAACAGATCAAAGATCTGAATATTAAAACAGAGACACTAAACTTACTAGAAGACAGAGTAGGAAAAAATCTTAATGACATAGGAGTAGGCAGAGAGTTCCTGAACAAAAATCAAATTGCACGGGAAACACTTTCCAGAATCAACAACTAGGATCTCATCTTACTTAAAAGTTTTTGCACGTCAAAGGAACTCTCCAACAGAGTGAAAAAAAATCCCATGAATTGGCAAAATATCTTAGCCAATTGTCCATCAGACAAAGGACTTCTATCTAAAACATACAAAGAATTAAAAGAAATCAGGCCCCTAAAATTCAAGGACCCAATCCAAAAATGAGCATCTGAGATGAATACACACTTCTCAGAGAAAGAAATACAAAATTGCAAATAAACATATGAAAAAATATTCAACATCAATGGTCATTTGGGAAATGCAAATTAGAACAACACTGAGATTCCATCTCACTCCAGAAAGAATGGCCAAGATTAAAAAATCAACCAACAACAAATGCTGGAGGGGCTGTGGGGAAAAAGGAACTCTTCTCCACTGTTGGTGGGAGTGTAGAGTGGTGCAACCAGTGTGGAAATCAGTGTGGAGATTCCTCAAGAAGCTAGGATTAGAGAACCCATTCAACCCAGTTGTCCCATTTCTGGGCATTTTCCCAGAAGAACTGAAAACATCATACCACAGTGATATCTGTGCACCCATGTTTATAGCATCCCAATTTGTAATAGCCAAATCTTGGAAACAACCCAAGGGCCCATCAATCAAAGACTGGATAAAAAAGATGTGATATTTTTATACAGTGGAGTACTACTCAGCTATTAAGAAGGATTGCATTGAGACTTTTATAAGTAAATGGTCACAACTTGACACCATACTCATAAGTGAGATAAATCAAACCCACATGTGTAAATACCATATTGTCTCCCTAGTGTAAGAAACGGAAAAAGTATTTATGATACAAAATCTATAATAAATACTAGCTAAGGGTAAAAAATAGCTCAAAGAGCAAAAATATTTGGGAAGGGAAAAGGGGGAAAGAGGGAAGGGAAAAGGAAAGGATATAAATCTGTATATATGTATATGTAAGATAACTAAAATGAACACACTGCTGAATGTATTCGTTACTGATAAAGAACAATTAATACTCATATGATTAGATCAATTTTACATGTCTATATCTGTTAATATAAACAGTCATTTTGAAGATAGAGATATTCAATATTGCAACCATTGTCAAGTTTCTATCCTGTTTTGTAAACCTGTAATGTTACTGTTGTGCATTTACTCTAGTCGTTTGTTAGCCTCTTTTGGTTTTTGTCTCTGTTATATGTGTCTTTTTTTTTCTCTTAAATAAAAAATAAATAAATAAAAAAAACTAATAGTGCTCATATTGACATCTTATTTACTTATTTTTATTTCAATGACAGTGCTTCCAGTATTTTACTGTTAAGCATAATACTTGGTTTGGATGAGAGATATGTAGTTTTGATGTTAGGGAATTATTCATGTGGTAATGATTTATTTATTATGCAGTTCTATATAGCCCATATAGTTTTTGAATTTTATCAAATACCTCATTAACATCTATGGAGGTGATCAGATTGTTTTTCATTTTGGAGTTACAACTTTGATTAATATTGACTGACAGCACACTCCTGAAGTTTTTCCTCCTGCATTATATTTTTAAGTGTCTAGATTCTAGGTCCCAGAGAGACTGAATTTTGCTGATTGCTATTCCATTATTTTAATTCTAGGTATTGATTTTTTAACTGACACTACTGCATGTGAAAATTAAGAGGAATTAGCACATTTTTATTGAATACTTTCTAATCACTATGAAAGCAACCGTAGAGAAAAAACATAATGTGTACTCAGTATCTCAAAGACACTTCACCCCAATTGTAAGTTTCTAACAGGATTTAATATCCAAAATGATAAACTCATGTATTTAAGGTAATTATAATTCAAGGAGTTAATTTACACTGTAACTCTTACAAGATTTCAGAGTTTTGGGATGAAAGGTGCTAGTATTAAGCATGTGTGATTACTGAATTAGTCCACTGATTGGTTTGGCACCCACTCAAAGGCTAGTAGCCTAGATAGGATGTATGGTGTCATTTGTTGCTGGTTGCTTACTTTTGCTGTCTTCTGACTGCTATGAACTGTTTCTCCTTTGTGATGTGCCATTGCCATGTGACCTTACCTTGGAGTTAGCCAGTTATGAACGGAAACCTCTACAAACTATGAACTAAATACACTTTTCCTTCTTTAACTTTGGGTTTTGTGTATTTTGTCTCATCAGTAAGAAAAGTAACTATAACAAACATATAGGCACCAGGCTGCATGGGGTGTATAATGCAGCCTGGTGTGTGGGAAACTTGATTACTGGCAGCTCCACAGACTTTGACAGGAAAACCTGAGCATCATCTGGGTATGCTAGTCACTTGTTGAAATCTCATACAGTTGAATTCTTCTTAAAATGTCATATTTAAGATTTCCCTTAGTAATCGGAACACAAATTTTGTAAAGACTTAAAGAATAGTATAAACAAACCAGAGTAATTATCCAAATAAATCATTCACCTAGAAGTGATGCCATAACCTAACTGTGAGTGGTATAAATCACATAGATTAATAGTACAATGTATAATAATTTATGTAGCATAGTTTTACTATAATTAACATAACTGAGAATTGAAGTTGAAAATATTTTTTGTCTAAGTCAGCAAGCAATTAATTTAGACTTCAATATAAATGGACATTTTCTGGACTCAGAGAAGCCACCTCATCTCGTAGATATTGCTGTTCTTTACTGCCACAAAGTGCAGAACAAAAAGTACAGAAACCAAGCAGAAACTAACTTGATATTTGGCTCAAAAACAGCAACTTCAAAACACTTTCAAAATTTTCCTCAGGCATTTTTAGAAGGTGTGAGACTAGTTCGTCAGCATAGTGAACATTTAGCCAAGAAATGGTTATATTTTTCATTTTATAGAGATCCAAGGACTTTTTCCCAGTAACATAACCCATCTTATAAAAGCCCTCAAACAGAGCTGATTATCTAGTCAGAAATAAATGAATGCCTGAGAGAAGGAAAAGAAAAAAATAAAGATTGTTCATGGGAAAAAACAATCATTAGCTTGGCATTTTGTATTGTTTTAAATTTCATGGCACATCTACAAAGCTTTCCAGAACTCTGCAAATGCTTTGGGTTAAGGAAAAAAAAATTGTCCCCTGTTCTTCATTTCGCCTTCCTATAGCCAAATCATTAGTAGGCTCACTTGTGTACTTAAACATACCATATTTGTCATACTAGTGTCAGCCTAGTGTGTCTCTTCCTCCTGTGGCTACCTCTAACTTCATATTCTACATATAGGTTCAAAAACTAACACAGGACTAAAGTTTGCATGATTTTGAAATGCTAACTTACCTGGACCATACAACATCATTATCTCTCACTGGACTTTGGCAATAGCTTCCTAACTTGTCTTCCTCCTCCCATCATTTCTTAGCTGTAGTCTGACAACAGCCACAGTAGACTCTTAAAATTGTCATTATCTCAAAATTCTCAAAGGAATTCCCATATAAACTCTGAGTAAAAGGTTGTTCTTGTACAACCTGTAAGACTCCACACACAGGGCCTGCCCTCATCTTCTGACTTCTCCCCTTACCATCCCTGCTTTCAGCACATGCACATCCTTGAGGTTTTATGAGGCATTTGCTGCTCCTTCTGTCAGGAGCATGCTCTCCACAGATGTGTCCATGCTGTGTCCTCTGACCTCTTTCAGATCTTTACTCTAACAACACCTTATACTCTTACTTAAAATTGCAACTTTTTATTCTGGAAATTCTTACTCTACTTCACTTTTCTTCATAGCAAGTATCGTTTTCTGACCTACTTCCATTGTACCTGTTTTATTATCTGCCTCTTCCCACTATAGCTAATCTCCACTAGGATAGTGTTTTAATTTTTTTCTGCTCTCTCTTTAACATATAAAACAGTATCTGTCCATAAAGTGTGTCTAATAAATGTTTGGAAAATGCTGTTAGGATTTGGAAGCCCTTTCAGGATTGTGGACCTGGTCCAATTTCTCTTATGTCAAGAAATTTCTTACTGTTGTAGTAAACAATTCCTAAATTATATTTCCTTATTTTCGACAAGCCAGTATTATTTGCACAAGAATCATGAGATTTATGTTAAATATGAAGTATGCATTTATGATTGCTTTAATATTAAAACTTAGAATTTGAAATTCCCTTAGTGTAGAAAATGACAAGAAACAATTTAAATAATTGCAGGCTTAACATTAAAAAAAATTCTGTCAGGTCCTAATCATTTGGCAATACTTGTACTTCATAATTTTTTTAAATATAAAATTTTGCAGATACAAATGTAGGTTTTTAAAATCCCTCTATGCATCCCATTTTCTTATCATATCTTTGTATTGTGTATTATCCTGAATTTGGTATTTGATATTTCCAAGGATTTGTGTATATAACAATGTATGAAAGTCTCCATGTACAATATTACAATATTATTTTTTGCAATGTCAAACTTTATATGTGTGATGCTGTAATTTAAGTTTCAGTGTTAATTTGCTTTTATTTTTACCATGACTATGTTCATGGGATATTTACCTGTTAAATTTATAGTTCTTCTTAATTAATTGTAGTTGCTATGTAGTATTTAATAATATAATTAAAATGTGTTCATTATAAATATTTAGGCATCTCCAAAAATTCCTGAAATACATTGTTGTGGTTATTTTCTTTTTTTATACCTATCCTTGTGATTATGTGCAAAAGTGTGTAAGACATATACCTAGAAATGGAATTGCAACCCCAAAGATTATACATATTTAACTTCCTTAGAAATAATAAATTGTTCTTCAAAGTGGTTATTCTTACATATATAAATAAAACTGATATCAAACTTTTGTTTCTTTAGATCCCCATCACTACTGGTTATTGTCAGGATTTTTATATTTTTTAGCAATTTTAATTGTGTGAAGTCGTATGTGTAAAGAGCAGAATTTTCATTTTCCTAATATCTACTGAGTTTGTGTATTATTTTTATCACTAAATAGCTGAGTAAGATTTCTAATCAGTCTATTCTTCATTCAATAGCTTTTAATCATTGTTCTCTAGTCTTTTTTTATACATTGTGCTCTTCATAGGTTTTATACTTAAAATGTTGAAAGTTTTAGTGACTATATAATTAATCATTGATCCTAAAACATTCTTAAGAATGAAGGGTATATTCTTAATAATAATGTCCAGATAATAGGAGAAAACTAGGCCTATCCTGGCCGAACTGAGTTGTGAGTTTGAGTTAGTTGTTAAACTTTGACATCTACAGATAAACATTTGCAGATATTTCACTGACCAGAGGATTCTTAAAAAAGATTAATCAAATGTATCAATTTTTTTAGAGCTGGTTTGCTTCTATTTATATCAAGTACTTATGATAGTTAAATTCATAGGTATAAACAGAGTGATGGTTCCAAAGGCTAAGGGAAGGAGAAAGAAGAATTACCACTAATAGGCATAGAACTTTAGTTTTTTCAGATATAAAGTATTCTGGAGAGAGATGGTGGTAATAGGTATATACTGCTGTGATTGTACTTACAGACAGAATTGTATATATAAAATAAGAAAAATTGTAGATTTATTTGTTGGGTAATTACCACAGTAAAATATGATACAAAATTAATGAGAATAAAGGAAAATATCAATTTTTGTTAATAGTTGATTGCCCAATCTCATACATTTCTTATTTTAGTGTCTAAGCTATGTCTCCTACTTTATTATACTATGAAGAAATCCAAAATATGCTTATAAAAATAGTGGATAGTTGATTAAAATCCTGAATAGTTAATTTAGGTTTTTTTATTTTCCTCAGAACTTTAGATGCAAAGATACCATTGGAAATTTAGCTAAAAGCAGTGAATGTATCAGCAGCTTCTTTGTTGTTCAAGCTTTCTTCTATGAATAAAGAATCTCATAGTAACTTTTGCCTTACATGAATTTTGATCTTTGTCTTTCACTTTGTATGGATAATTTAATCTTCATTACCACATAATTATCAAATTATTAAACAGTAATGCCTATTTCTGATCTTGGAAGTATATTGGATATATGATTTTCTCCCACATCACCATCTGTATTTCTAGTTTAGATCCATCTTTCATTGGATTTCCCTCCTTGCATTTTGTTTCCATTGCTATGTGTTTGTAATAGAATATTGTATATACCCAAGTACTTAACAATTTGATCAGAATCATTCAACATATTATAATTAGCATTGAATATCATAATTCAAAATGTTTCATAGGACATAATAGAAAGCAGTCAAAATAATGATCATTTTCTTGTTTTCTAAAGTTTGAAAGGGCCAAATTAGCTTCTGTATGAAATAATTCATTGATATTTTTTCTGTAGTCTGTCTTTTTTCTTTTCTTTCCTTTTTTCTTTACTTTCCTTTTTTCTTTGCTTTCCTTTTTTCTTTTCTTTTCTTTTATCTCTTTCTTCTTTTATATTGACCAATCATTCTTTCTAGAGCTTTTAGTTAAAGTGCTTACTGAGAGATGAGGTAAAGTAATACTGTTGGTGGACATTTTAAAAATATACTTTCCATTTAATTTATTGGAGATGCCTTTAAATATTGGGCCACACTCTGTAAACTCTTAAACTATGTTGCACCATGTTTGTATAAAAACAACTAAGATATATATTGATTTCCCCCAAAAAAACTTGGCATCCCTTAGGAACATTCCAAAATTCCCACAGGATTTTGCTCTTAGGAAACCAAACCACTATAACCAGGAGCCAGGCTATTGTTACTTTAGCTGACCCAGTTTTCTTGCGAAGACAGGGCTTCATCAAATGATAAAAATAGATAATGCCACGTGTCAATTAAATACACATTTTAGTGAAAAAGTGTGGAACACACAATAGAAAACTGCATAGTCAAATTCAAAAGATCTGTATGAGGGTCGAGCATTGCAAACTTCTTCAGTGAAGACAAAAAATATTCTTTCAGATAGAATAACTCTGAAAGTCTGTTATAAAGATATATGACTTTAGCCGGGCGTGGTGGCGCACGCCTTTAATCCCAGCACTCGGGAGGCTGAGGTAGGCAGAGCGTTGTGAGTTCGAGGCCCGCTTGGGCTACAACGTGAGTGCAAGGCCGGCCTGAGCTACATAGTGCGACCCTGCCTCAAAAAACCAGGGCCGGGAGTTTGGCTCAGTGCCTTAAGTGCCTGCCCTGGTAAGCGCGAGGTTGTGAGTTCAATCCCCAGTGCCGCAAAAAAAAAAAAAAAAAAAAAAAAAAAAAAAAAAAAAAAAAAAAAAAAAAGATATGTGACTTTAATTAATAATGAGAATAATGAAGAGTATTTCTAAAGTTCCAGTTTCCCACTGACCTTCTTATTGCTCAGCATATTATAATTCTACACTTGCTAAAATTTGCCAAATATTTAATACCATGTATTTGGCTAATGCTTTTCCTGTATTGTCTGATGTAATCTTCCAAACAACCCACTGAAGTAACTATAGTATTTACCCATACTATGGAGATGAGAATACTGATAGGATGGATAATTTAGCATATGAATGTGAAGCATTTCTATATTATAGAATTAGCCTCTAAAGTTCATCAGAACATAATCCTTACTCTAAATAGTGTCCCAATAATTCAATATATTTAGATTAAAGAACAAATTTAGTGATAGGAAATTTGTTATTCAGCTATTAAAATCAGATTGAAAAGAAGAACTTGAAACCAGAAATTTCTCAAAAACTGATAGTAACATGTCAAAGCAACAGAAGCTGGAAGAGACTTATACTAACCAAATGTGGAGTAATTTGGGCATCAATAATTATAATTACAGCAATGATCTAAAGCATACTGAACAAATATTTTTGAATCTATTATACTGATAAAAAAAGAGAAGAAAGAAAATTTATCAGTAGAAGAGTACCAGATAATAAGTGAGGAAGGGGATGATTAAAATCATTATTTGCAACATAATTGTTACACTTCATTCAGACAAAGGTTAGTAATGAATATTAAAGTCATTGAGTTAAAGCTGTAATCAGAAACAGGATATTGATACAGAATCAAAGTATTCTCTACATATTTCTTGTTAACTATGGACAAAACTGCCTTTGCATGTGATAAATTTGATGAAAATAATCTTACCAACTTTTTGAATATATTATTACCAACAGGAAATTGTAGCAACTTAAACCTTTTTGCTATGATACTGAAGTATATAGTATCTATTCAAAATATTTTGGTAAAATACTGAATATGTATATAATCAAGAAGGAACAATTAGAAAATTGTAAAATGGGGGAAGGTATACTAAACAACTTTGCTAGATTTAAAACAACAGCAACAACAACAACAAAAAGACATGAAAAAGTCAAGGAGAGGTCCCAAAATAGTGGAGCACTGAGTGCCAGCAACTCAGTTTCTCTAGCGCAAAGTGTCTACAGTCTGGAAAACAATAGCTGGGAGAGGAACCTAAGGGAATGGAAGCTACCTGAGAACCAGGAGAGAACTGACAGAGAAGAAGAAAACAGTACAAGCTGGTACAGAAAAACAGATCATACCATGGAGGAGACACTGTGGAGTGCCACTGACAGCAACTGGCTAGCGGCCAGGTGGGATGCAAAGTGAAACAACTTTTTTTTCTTCGTTCTCAAGACTTAGAGAACCATCTACAGTTGGAAACAGTAGGAAGAGCGGGGACACTGTTTCTGGGACAGCCTTCCATGGTCAGTAGTTGGTGGATGACTTTGGTACA
The DNA here is from genome assembly GCA_004363535.1 of Dasyprocta punctata. Taxonomy (NCBI): domain Eukaryota; kingdom Metazoa; phylum Chordata; class Mammalia; order Rodentia; family Dasyproctidae; genus Dasyprocta; species Dasyprocta punctata. Next base: position 44,582 of record RJWM01012341.1, on the reverse strand, counting down.
AGTACCTGAAGCTAGACCCACTGATGGAATATTATCGTAGGTAAGGTCTGAGTGATTAAACCTGAGCCTCAGAGCAGCCTCTTGACTGCTTCATACTTCCAAGTTCCCAGAGTGAATGAGGGAAAGACAGGCAGGGGTTAATGAACACAGATTTAGTTCCTGTGATTAGAGGCCAGGTTATGAAATCCTCACAAAGATGTCAGACAGAAATGCCTGAAACAAACAACTGTATACAGTTTATACAGTACAGAAAATGTGAAAATATAAAGACAGAGTGTCTGTTTGATACTGAGGACAAAATAGTGAATTACAATAAAGAGTTTACAGAGGCCAGAATAAACATTAGAGAATGAGAAGATTATCCAACAGCTACTAGATGACAAAAAGAAAACCAGTCTAAGGCTAATCGAAGTTAGAGAAAAACTAGAAAATAGCACAGATGGATTAACTAACATGCTTACAGAAATTATAAAAAATTATTTCTAAGATTTCTTCATAGAAAAGAGTTTATTATACAAGTAAGCAATGCTTATAGAACATCAAATTATGATGAGAAAATAAGGCATATCCTTATTCAATTATCAAATATCCAGAAAAACAAAGCAAAACATGAAAAACCAGAATCTTAAAAGCAACCAGAGTACAAGAACAACAAAAAAATCACATATAAAGGTAAACTAATTAGAATCACAGCAGACTTCTCAACACAAACCTTAAAGGCCAGAATAGCTTGGACTAAAGTATCTGAAGCCCTATGAGCAAATGTCTTCCAACCCAGATTAATGTACTCACAAATCCACTTTTCAAAATAGATGAAAAAATAAGGAATTTTCATAAAAAAGATGAACTCAGAAAATATGTATGTGCTAAGCCAGCTCTAGGGAAAGTGCTTAAGAATATAGTCAACAGAATCAATGAATCAAGCACAGCTAAAAACATAGAGGAAACTAGGGAGGTCAATGAATGAATAACAGTGAAAAAAATTGGGAAACGAAAAACAAAGCTACACTAACAGATAAAGAAGGCAATAATAGTAAATAACCAACACATCACAATAATATCTCTCAATGTTAACAGCTTCAACTGTTCAAGCAAAAAACACAGACTGCAAAACTGGATCAAAAAACAGAATCCAACAGTCTGTTGCATTCAAGAAACCCATCTCATCCAAAAAGATATTCATAGACTAAAAATTAAAGGATGGAAAACAACATTTCATGCACTAGAACCCTCAAAAAAACAGAGGTAGAAATTCTAACATCAAACATGGTGAACATCAAGATAAAACTGATTAGAAGAGATAAAGAAGATCACTACATACCACTTAAGGGAACAATTCAAGAAGAAGAGATAACAGTGATAAAACATAGGTGCTGAATACTGGACCACCTATCTTTACAAAACAAAACCTGCTAAAATTAAAAGATCAAATAAAACACTAAAACAATTATTTATAGGGGATTTTAACACCCAACTTTTGCAAAGCTATAGATAAACTAAATGAAAAACCAATAAATTTCAGAGCTGAACTATACCATTGAACATATGGATCTAATAGATATATGCAAAATATTCCGTCTTCGTACAAGAGCGCATACATTCTTTTCAGCAGAACATAGTACTTTTTCTAAAATAGATCACATACTGGTCCACAAAGCTCATCTAAGTCAATATAAAAGAACTGAAATTACCCCATACATACTATCAGACCACTGTGCAATGAAAATAGAAATCAGCAACAGAAAAAATTTCAGAAAAGGCAAGACTACTGGAAAATTAACAGCATACTCCTAAACAACCAGTGGATTACAGAAGAAATGGAAGAAATTTTAAAATGTCTGGAAGTTAGTGAAAATGATGATATAAATCTAGGATACTATGAAAACAGTTCTAAGAGGAAACTTTATCACAATCAATGCCTTCATTAGGAAAACAGAGCATGCTCAAATAGACAACTTTATGAGAAATCTTAAAATACTTGTAAAACAGCATAAACTAGCCCCAAACTGAAATTAAGGTGGGAAATTATAAAAATGAGAGCAGAAATCAGTGAAATTGATACTAAATGTTAGAAAAAATTAAAAAGATCAATGAATTGAAAATCTTATTTGAAAGAATAACTAAATTAAGTCCCTATCAGGACTACTAAGAGAAAGCAATGAAAGACTCACATTTATGCAACTGGAAATTAAAAAGGTGAAATCACAACAGTTACTGTTAAAATCCTGAAGATAATAACTACTTTGAAAAATTATGTTCTAAAAATCAGTAAATTTTAGAGAAATGGACAGATTCCCAGACACATACAAACTACAAAAATTAACCCAAGAAGACATTAAGTGACCTAATAAAAGTAACAAAATTTACACAGTAGTAAAGAATCTACCAATTAAAGAAAGCTCAGGATCTGATGTGTTCACTGCTGAATTCTACAAAAATCTTTAAAGAAATATTATTACCAATAGTTTTCAATCTCTTCAAAGAAATTAAAAGAGATGGAGTGCTCCTAAACTCATTTATGGAAGCCAGTATCACACTGATTCCAAAATCAGATAAATATCCAACCAGAAAAGAAACTATAAGCCAATCTCTTTAATATACATAGTTGTAAAAATCCTGAAAAAGATATTAGAAAATAGAATGCAGTACATTATGAAAAAGACCATACTCATGGTGAAGTAGATTTCATCTCAGAGATGCAAGGATGCTTCAACAAATGTGAGTCAATGAATGTAATATATCATGTAAACAGAAGCAAGGTCAAAAGCTATCTGATCATATCAATAGAAACAGAAAAATTTTTTGACAAAATCCAACAGCCCTACATGATAAAAACTCTGAAGAAAATAGGTATACAAAAGACCATACATTTATATGATAAAAGGTATATATGACAAACCAATAGCCAGCATCACATTAAATGGGAAAAACTGAATGCATTGCATCTAAAATCAGTAACAAGACAAGGATGTCCACTATTACCTCGTCTATTCAACATAGTTCTTAAACATTAACCAGAGCAATTGGACAAGAGAAAGAAATAAAAAGATACATTTAGTCAAGTAAGAATTCAAGTTATCATTATTTGTTGATAACATGATACTCTGCATAGAGGACCCAAAGAACTCTACCAAAATAACTCAGAATTAATAACAAACTTCAGCAATGTAGCAGGATAAGAGATCAATGCACAGAAAATTATTAGCATTTGTACACACCATACAAATGGTCAATATTCTGAATGGTAAATGTATGAAAAAAAGGCTAAACATCTCTGACCATTACAGAAATGCAAATTAAAATAACACTAAGATTCCCCCTTACTCCAGAAAGAATGACAATAAGTAAGAAATCACACAATAAAAAATGCCAGCAAGATTGAGATTGAAAAGAAAACCTCCATCAGTGTTGGTGGGAATGTAAACTAGTACAACTATTTTGGAAATCAGTATGGAGGTTTTGCAAAGAATTGAAATTAGAAATTTCATATGACTCAGTGATTTCCCTGCTAACTATCTTTCCCCAAGGAAATTTTGACATCATACTACAGTGATGCATGTGTACCAATATTCTAGCTAAATCCTGGAAGCAGCCTGTATACCAATCAACAGGTGATTGAATAAAAAAGGTGATATCTATATATAATTGACTACTCTGTTATAAAGTATGACAGATTTGAGATGTGTGTAACAAAATATGTTAAGTGAAATAAACCAGATACTCAAATACTTTATGGTATCTCACATTTGAGTAAGGCATAGTACAAAGAAAATAATAAAGGATAGAGTTAAAAAGGAATAAGAGATGGATTTTACAATAGGGAAGTAAGTGGTCCACAGGAAAAAGCATGAGGGGTGAAAAGCACAGGAAGGGGAAATAAGTAAAATAATTATGTGCCATGCACAGGAACCTAATAACCTCAATTAATGTAAACATGATATGCAATAATGTGAGCTAAGATTAATAATATCACTAAAACTGAAATATGGGATGGGGAATTGGAGGAAGGGGTAGGGAAAACAAAGGGGATTTTTTTTTTTTTTTTAAAAAGAAGCAACCTAAGCTGGGTGTGGTGGTGCACGCCTTTAATCCCAGCGCTCGGGAGGCTGAGGCAGGAGGATCGTTGTGAGTTCGAGACTGACCTGGGCTACAAATGTGAGTTCAAGGCCAGCCTGAACTGCATAGTGAGACCCTGTCTCAAAAAAATAGAGCAGTGGATTTAACTCAGTGGCGTAAGTGCCTGCCTGCCAGGCATGAGGTCATGAGTTCGATTGCCGGTACCAAAAAAAAAAAAAAAAAAGAAAGAAACAACCTGTGGTGTGTACATGTAACCATTATTCAAGATGACTGGAGACTGTATAAACTGCAAACATGTACTAATAAAAAATGTTAATTAAAAATAAGAGTGATGATTGTGTATAAAAAGTCAGTATCATGAATGGTGGAAGACAGAGAAAAACTAAAAAAACTGAAAAAATGAGGAGAAAATGATAAAGAGTGATAGACAATAGAAGTATCATTTATTGTTATTACTGCTATTATGTTCACTACTGCTTTTATGTAAGGCATGCACATCCTAGTTATTCATAGCACTTTTTATGACATGCTATCAAAATATGAATGACCAGATTGAAATATTTGTGTAACCCTTCTGATCTTAATTATGCTTTTGTGTTTCAGATTTCCTGATCTAGTATCCTTCCATTTTTGTGTCATATTGTCATTATTTATATGTATTACTAGCTTCTTAATTGAACTACATAGATTTTAAGCCTATTTTGTGTATTCTAAAAATGTTAATAAAATAAACTGAATTACTAGTCCTGGATACTTAGGATGTGAATGGGTAATTATTGATAATTTTACTACTTTTCTACTTGTGTGTGAATCAATTTGGCAATATATATATATTTTTGATAATCAGTATTTTCATAGCTATTACCATAAATAATAACCAATATGCTCCTTCATTTAAAAGCTCATAAAAATACATTATGAATTCTTAACTATGCTGGATTTTCTGGAAGACAGCAATTAGATTCCAGAATATTATCTAGGAGTGCTTTTGGGATTGACACCTTTGGCAGTCAGGGATAGTAAGTAGGCTACCCAGAAGTTCAACTGTAATGCTGGCCTCAGTGCCTGTCTCGGTTACTTTTCACATATTGCTGGGACAAAACACCCAAACCCAAAATTAGGGAAGGAGAGGTTTATTTATCTTACAGTTTCTGGAGGTTTCAGTCCATAATAAGCTGGCTCCAAGGCAGGGTGGCATGGCACAGGGGCAACACTTCAAGGCAGCAGCGGAGCAAACGCAGCCAGAGTAAAAGGGGCAAGAGTAAGCCTCTTTTTCTCCCTTATATTACAGACAGGTGCCCCCCTCCCCGCGCCCCCGGCGGCCCCCTCTCCCCCCGCCGCCGCAGGGTGGGTGTAGCATTCACAAACCTCCTTGCCTTCCTTTGCAAAGGATGAGCAGATTTACAAAGTAAGAATCCTGGCTCCCTGCTGAGTCTCTCAGTTAAACTTCTGACCTTCTCAGATTGACACAATGAACAGGTAACTGCTTGTGCTCTACACCCCAGGATGTAGAGCTGCTGAGTTAATTAATTAAGCTTCTAGACTTCTCAGGTTGACACAATGTATAAACCATAACAGAGCCCCAGCTGACCTAACAGGATACTTTTCAATTCAAATGTTCCTTCAGATTAGCCCATCATGGATAGCCAAGACTTTTTATCTTCTCCTTGATCAGCATTGCATGTGTGGGAAGGATGTGTTGTTGGGGTGGAAGCCTCTGAAGGAGCTCATAGTTGAAGGTTGTCCATTGACAGTAGCTCTGAGAGCAGAACAAAGAGATCTTCCTTGACAGGTGATCAGGGAAATGCATCTCTAAGGCCATCATACATCTTAATTATAGGCATCTCTTTTCCTTTCTTATTATTTTTAAAAAGATAATAACTTTACAGAACGTGTGTCTATACAATTTAAAAATTGGGATGCAACCAGGTGTGGTGGCGCACGCCTTTAATCCCAGCACTCCGGAGGCTGAGGTAGGAGGAGCGTTGTGAATTTGAGGCCGGCTTGGGCTACAATGCAAGCGCAAGGCTGGTCTGAGCTACATAGTGCGACCCTGCCTCAAAAAACCAGGGCCTGGAGTTTGGCTCAGCGGCTTAAGCACCTGCCCTGGCAGGTGCGAGGTTGTGAGTTTGATCCCCGGTGCCGCAAAAAAAAAATAAATAAATAAAAAATAAAAATTGGGATGCTTATTTGTGCATAACTTATTGGTTTTATGTCTTTGCAACTAAGTATAAATTTGCTTCCAATACAGATTTTGTTAAACATATTAAGTTTCATAAATTTGAGCAATCTGTTATGTATTGTTATTATTTCATCTTTGAGCCTAAAATTTTTAGAAATCATAATCTCCAGAGCTTTCTTAGATTTGCTTACAGGTGATACATAATGTCACTTCAAAATTTTATTGAACTTTTTCAATAGTATGATGTATGATAAGCTGGGTGTGGTGATGCACGTCTTTAATCCCAGCACTTAAGAGGTTGAGGTAGGAGGAGCATTGTGAATTTGAGGCCAGTTTGGGCTACAATGTGAACAAGGCCAACCTAAAAAAAAAATAGGGCCAGGAGTTTGGTTCAGTGGCTTAAGTGCCTGCCTGGGAGACGTGAGGCTGTGAGTTCCATCCCCAGTACTGCAAAAAGAAAAAAAAAAAAAAGTATGCTGCATGATAAATCCTCGTATGTATTTCATAAATAATTGAAAAGAAACTTCTTTCTTATCTCTTTTTGGGGGAAAGGATAAGGTGTTCAGAAGTCTAAATTCTATACATTTTAAACTTTATTAATAAAATTGTTATAAGTAAATTTTAATTGATTGATACTATGAATATAATTAGAAAACTATCAATTAAAATTTAATTTTTTCTAGTCTATAAGTTTTGGCAATATGAAAATTCAAGAGTTTTTTTTAACTTTTGTATGGGTTCAAGTTTTTAATATAAAAATATCTTTTCTCTACTTAGTGTTCTGGCTTGATTGTCTAATCTAATGTTAATATGCTGGGTTTGTTTTCTTCAATTTGCTTAAAAAGCATGCAGGTAAATGTGGATGAGTACAGTGATATGAATGACAAGGATAGAATTGGCAGTGGCATCTTTAAATATATTGTAGCAAAATTCAAATAAAATCATTAAATAGTGTAAACAATGTTATTTCATAAAGATAAACACTACTAAACTTAATTCATCTGAATACATACAGGTCTGAAATTTTTGAAATAAGCTGTTTTTAGCATTATTTTAGTTGCATATTCTAATAGTATTCTTAAAATTTTATGTATCTATGTAAGATTTCCAGACACGTTCATGGAAAATGCTCTCAGTTAAAAAGAAACACGCTTTTGTAGTGAAAAATAAATATAAAAATAAAAGAGAAAAATTGAGGATTGATTTAACTTTAAAAAAAACTTTTATGGCAAATTTAATAATGATGGTTTGGTGCTCAGGTAGGTGGGGTGGCTAAGCACTTTTGTTCTTATAAATTGGTGGTAGGTCAACCTGTGTCTCCCATACTCATTCTGTGTGTGATTGAATTTTAATTGATTTTATGTGTTAGTTCTTCCATAGGTAGATGATCTTCCTCTTGTTCAGATCCTTTAGAATCCTTATTTTAACTTTTTGGGCCAGTACCGAGGGCTGGAATCTGGATTTCACAGTGGTTTTGGGATAACTGGTGTTCCTGTTTCCTTCCAAGACCAATCCCTCTGGAATAGAAAACAGATGTCATCAGTGGTTCTGTCTTAGTCCATTTGTGCTGCTATAACAAATGACATAAACTTGAGTTGCTGTAAAATTCAGAAAGTTATTTCTTACATTTCTGGGGGAAGCTCATGAAAAAATTCCAGCAGAGTTGGTCTGGTAAAAGCTGTTTCCTGAAGGATAATCTTTATAGACTGATGTATAGACTGGTGTATGGACTGTATCCTCATCTGCAGAAGGAGCAAAGGCATTCTCTGTATTATTTTTATTAGGGCACTAATCCTGTTTATGAGAGCTCCACCCTCATTACCTCATCTTCAAGACCCCGCCTGCAAATATCATCATGGGGATTAGGCTTCAACATGAATTTGAAGGATACAAACATTCATTCTGTAGCACACAGTATTGCCTCAAACCCTCAATAGTAATGAAAACTTGATACTCTGTTTAGCTTCATACTCCATCAATACAAATAAGTTGAAAGTATAGTTGTTAACATTTGTCTACCTTGAAATTTTCTTTGGCTATCTTATTTCCTGCTTTTCAGTGATTCTTATCATACTTTGCAACTGCTCAGTGAAGTGCTCTATTTAAAGGGCTTTATGGGCTGGGAGTTTGGCTCAGCAGCTTAAGCGCCTGCCCTGGCAGGTGCAAGGTTGTGAGTTCAATCCCCGGTGCCGCAAAAAAAAAAAAAAAAAAAAAAAAAAAGAGTATCTGGTAAAGGGCTTTATGCCAAATCATGGAAGGAATTTGAATATTGAATCCAAAACTTTAAAAATACATGCTAAAGTTTTTTAAATATGCAAACTATATTAGAAGAGGCCTTTCCAGCATTGATTCTGAAACTTTATGATCAATGACCTTAGAGTCAGAAATAGATGCAAAATGTACCTGAATCCAACTGAATGACATCATGTAACTATAGCTGAACATTACAAATCTGCAAGGTAGAAGGAATTTGAAAAGGGGTCAGGATAGAACCAAAAAGTTAACTAGCAGGACCAATAAAGTAGTAAATGGGTAATTTTAAAGTCTTTGTATTAATCCAACGTCCTCTTAAAAGTGAAACTTGAAATTTGCCAGATTATTAAGATATTAAGATGCATTTTTGTGTTGATTTTCTACTTTCATCATAAGAAATCACCACAAATTTAGGAGGTAAATAAATACAAATCTATTACCTTACATTTCTGGTGGCTAGAATTCAGAAGTGGGCCTTAGAGGCTGAAATCCAAATGTTGACATAGCTTCCTTCTATTGCACGCTAAGTGACAACCCATTTTCTTGAGCTGTCCAGCTTCTGCAGGCCCCCTCATTTCTTGGCTCCAAGCCTATATCATTTTCCCAGCCAACAGAACAGAATCTTCAAATCTCTTTTATTCCAAACTTTATGTCTTCATTACTCTCCTTTTGTATCTTACTCTGATCCACTTGTCTCCTTCTTAAAAGAGCCTTGTGATTACACAGGGTCCATCAGATGGTCCAAGATATAGTCTTTACATTTTGGCAGTTGATTGAATCACATCGGCAATGTCCTTCTTGATTTGAGACTCTAGAAATTAGGATATGAGTTTATTTATGAAGGTATTGTTCAACCTATTATAGTCTTAAATATATGAGGGAAAAAGACTTTCTAATTCATAGTATTAGTACACTTAATTTTTGTTTGTTTGTTTGTTTTTGTGGCACCAGCAATTGAACTCACACCCTTGCGCCTGCCAGACAAGCACTTAAGCCACTGAGCCAAACTCCCGGCCCTAGTTTTTTGACACAGGGATCTCACTATGTAGCTCAGGCCGGCCTTGCGCTAGCGTTGTAGCCCAAACCGGCCTCAAATTCACAACACTGCTCCTACCTCAGCCTCCCAAGTGCTGGGATTAAAGGCATGCGCCACCACGCTTGGATGTGTACACTTAATATTGATCTTAGTAATTCAGATTAACTTCAAATTTCTTCTCTGTATGCAAAAAGCATTAGGCCTTGTAAACATTAAGTTTAATTTTATCTATTTTTTTGGTACTATTTGGGCTTTGGTTTTTGATGAATCTTCTAACATTGCCTAATTTTATAAATAAGTAAGGTGTAAATCAGTCTTTCAACAGTAACAAGTCAGTTTTGCGACAGAAACAAAAATGTGTCTGTACATTCTCTTTAAGATAATTTAAAAAATATAAATTTTATATATGTTAAGTAGAAGTATATTGTGATAGTTAATTGTGCCCATTTGACTGAACCATAGAATGTCCAGATATATCTGCTAAAACATTGTTTATGAATGTGTATGTGAAATTGTTTCCAGAAGAGATTAGCTTGTGAATTGTAAAGCATATAAAAGTCACTTCATTATAGGAAGTCTCGCAAACCATAAAAGGATTTGTTGTTCTATAAAGTGACTTATTATAATGTATATAATAAGAAATATATATTTCTTCTGTTGACTTTGTTGCTCTGGAAGACTATGTCTAGTAATTGTATAATAAGTATAAGGGTTAGAGGTTAGTTCTGTTATCAGGTGGAATAGGGACCAGCTATGTTTCCCAAGTTGTTTTCATCCCATTCAATGAATTGATCAGGATAGTTGTCAAATGTAAAAGATTAACATTTCTTAGGGCAAAAATAAAAAAAAAAGGAAAAGCAGTGCAAAATAAGTGTTGTGGGAGAAAAGGGTGCTTTGAAGGTTGTGCCCAATTGCTCCATCCATGTTGCCTAGCCTCCTACATCAATTTTATAATTTCATTTGCTGCATTCTAATTTTTGTGTTTCCTTGCTATCCCTAGTGTGTTCTGTTACCTAGAAATAACTGATTTGGCCAACTTGCAATGAAAAAGTCAAATCTATCATAGTAAAAAATTTATTTATCTGTCTATATATTTATCTTTATGCTCATGGGGAATCGAATCTATATGGTAGTTACAAATTTGGAAATTTCTCATTAAAAATTCAGAATTTCATCTTCTCTTGTTAAACTATGAGATCTTAAAATACAATTTCTACTAATTTGAAGGGCAGGGGTATTGTCTAGTGTAACAGTCTATACACTTGTCATAATTTGCCTGCAATGGCCAACTTCATCAATTTTGCAATTAGCTTAGGCTCTGAATGATTCGTATTTTCTGCTTTCATCTTACTTTGTTACTTGCAATTTGAGCAATCTATTTTAAATTCTACTAGTAATTAAGATTTCAACTGCCTAAGTAAGCATATATTTCTCTAATTATCAAAGTACAGTAAATTTAATTTCTTTTGCACACCATAATAAATTTTTCCTGTATTCCCCCTTCCCTATAAGATACTTCATTTTTCTATGGTAATATGAAGTCATAGAGACAATTATAGCACTAGCCGTATTGGTGCCAATGAAACCTTAGAGTCTAGTCCTTACAGACTCTAGTCCCTGTATAACTGCAAAGTGATCCTTTCCAAAGCTTAGTGAGATTATATTAATCTCCATCTTAAAATCTTCCATGGGTTTTCCAGCTGCCATATAATAAAATTCAAAATCCTTTTTTGACTAAATTGCCCTCTGCAAATATCTATGCCTTTTTCTATCATAGCTTTTCTCTGATAATTTTCTCTTTGCTGTTCTAACATGGCATGTACTCCTCTACCCACTAGTATCTCTTCTTTAAGACTTTGTAAAGTCTCATTCCCTTATTTAAGTCAGGTCCCTAATCCTTACAAAAGCCTTTTTGAGTTCACTTATCTAAAAATTGCTGCTCTGTCTTATTTCCTGACCCACTTCTAATTCTTCAAAGTACTCTCATTATCTAACATTCTGGGTTTTTCACACCTCTTCCATCTGACAGAATGACTCCAGAATGGCAAGGCACAGTCTTTGATTCTTATTTCACCTAAATTCAGAAGAGTTCCTGCACACAGTACAGTCTCAACAAATTTATTGAAAGTTGCACAAATTTGCATTCAACATTGTTAATTGCATGTCTCTAAATTCTCAGTGCTCATCTCTGGTGCTTTGATTTTGATTTGTATTTTTAACACTTGAATTATTTCATTGATCCTTTTTCTTTTTCAAAAAGAACTTTTGGCTGCAATATTTTCCAAGTTCTTGTAACTTAGGAATGTCTTCTGTTGTTTTCATATTAAAACAATAATTTCATTGATGTGGAATTTTCAGGTCACAAACTTTTTCCATTAAAATTCTGTAGAAATTTTGTGTTGCTTGTGGCATACAGTTAGGAAGAAGAAAAATCTGAAGGCATCCCAACTTTATTCTTTCACAGAACTTTTTTCTCCTCCTTAGCACTAATACTTCATTTTAAGTTTCTTTTTTTTTAAATTACTTTTCTAGGTTTATGAAGCTAATCTCTTGATTCATACTCTTTTTTAGTTTGGGAAACTTTTTTCTGCTTAATATTTGATCATTGCTTGCTCCCAAGTTATTCAGATTTCTTGCCAAGTAGAGTATATTTAGTAATTCTAATCTGTCTTTTATAGTACCTTTTCTTTTACAATTTTTTTAATTTTATTTGTTTTATTTTTTTTGTACCAGGGATTGAACTCATAACCTCGAGCTTGCCAGGCAGGCACCTATGCTGCTGACCTAAATCCCCGACCTTTCCTGTGTTTTTGTTTTTGTTTTTTTACAATTTTATTATTATTTTTTAAAAATTTAATGTGGAGAAAAGTAGTGACTCAGTTTTCTGCGGTTTCAATTCTGCTTTATTTTTGTTTCTGCAGGACATTAATTTAGCTATTAATTTTTAAAATTCCATTTCACATTTTAACTAATTCCATTTTTATTCTTTGTCTGAAGTAATTTTTCTCTGAGGTATCCCAGATTCTCTTTCACAGACACATATCTTTGGCATATATTTCTGGGAACTGAACAGATTTTTTAAAAATATTAGCTTCCTGTAGCTTAAATTCAAAAGATGTACCCACTGGATGTTTAGAATGTTCTTTTTTGTGTGCTACTCAAACTTTTATAAGACCTCATCTCATGTAAAATTTAGGCTTTTATAAAGAAAGATATGAAGAGACATTAGTACACTCAAGTACTATGCATACTAGAATTTACTCAATCTAAGTATGACCTTTAAGAACTCTTACCATGTCCTTTTTGTTACAAGTTTGTTTTTCTGTGTGTTTTCTTTCAAAATCACAATGGAGGGCAATTAACAGGTTTATGTCCAACTTTAACAACTAGTTCATGATGGATTTTTCTAAGTGGTTCTTGTATGCTGAAAGTTACTCCTTTCCTTTATAAATTTTGAATTCCTTATCTTCATTATAACTTGAATGGAATTGCAATTCTTTGTATAATTGTAGCATTTAAAGTATATGTCAAACATAGATTTGTCCTGACACTAATAGATATTCCCCAAGCCCTTCTCATCTGAGTAAATGGCCCCTATTTTATCAACATCAGTTGTCACTGATTATTCTTTTCACCTCACATTCTCTTTTTTTCCCTCTTAATTCATTTTACTACAGCTTAATTAACTTACTTTCTGTTTCTTGACTGGCTGTGTTTGTTCTTTAGAGCCTCATGATAGAATGCTTTCTTCCTTGATCTTCATCAATCTGCCTGTTTGTTGCTCAGATGTCAGGACTGTTTGTCCAGGCAATGTCCCCTGATCATTCATTCTAACATCATATTTCTGTATCACACATTCTCTACATTATTGTCCCTATTTTACCTCCTCAATGCATTTATTTTTATCTATTAATTTTTATATTTATTTCCTGCCTTCTCCCAAAATAATCCAGGCCTACTTTCACTCAATGGTCTACCACAACTGTTAAGAGCTATATCTAAAATACAGTGAACATTCTATACTTTGGACTACCTATAAATCATTTCTTTTTTTTAAAGATAGATCCTTCCCTTGCCCCAAGTAGGAAAAACATATTTAAGAAGAGTTCATTCCAGATTGTGTTACAAAATTACAGGGTAGAATCAATTGTGTGGGAAAACACACACACTAGAAGAACATTATCTTTGATATTTTCCGCTGCAGCTATCTTGGAAACTGACAGAATCCTCCTACTCAGACAAATCACCTTGCTGTCCTCAATCCTTTTTGTATTTTCTTAATCAATGCCTCTCTGATGCTTAACAATAGGAACTTAAGTATTTTCTTTCCCCACAAGATGTAGGGTGTTCATGCTTCTTGGGTTGGCAGCTATCAAGATACAAGATTGTGAATTTGTCAAAGAACATACATAGACGATGTGGCACACTACAACCCCTCTAATAGTAGCACAATTCATATCTCTGAGCTGTTATTATTTGTGGTATATTGTTGAGAAAATTTTAGATGTATCATTGTTGCAAGAGAAGATGTATACATGCCTAGGACTCTGATCATTATCTTAATTTAAAATCATCCAATCCTAAGATTATCTCCTCTGGTCCTTATTGTTTTTCTACTTCAAAAAGTTTTCTTTTTCCTCTGAGGTATGTGCATATATAAAGAACCTGACCTTATACTGGCATTGTATATTTGAAATATGATCCCAAAAAGGGAAATGGAATCTAATTTGTTCTACCTTTCCATGAAGCTATAGTGGCAAGTTTATTACCATTATTATTATTATTGCTACTGTTTTCCATCATTTAGGAGTCATATAGATAGCATAGTCTCTGAGACCTACCTTGAGAGGCATTCTATGGATGAGGTAACACCTTTAATTCTCATTTTTATAATGGTCTGTTTTGCATATTGTAGATCTAGGATGCATTTATTAGTCTATCTTATCGATGATAAACTTGCCCTTAGGCTTTGGTACTATATATGGTTTATTTCCTTCTGTCTTTTGTACTCATGAAATAATACAAAATAAACATATTAATTTCTGCTCCAAGTCCCTGGCAACTCCTTAAATCTTTGGATTTCCTGAGCAATAATTGTATTAGGAAAATATTCTGTTCCAATATTTTGCCTCTGCTTTGATTTCTGGAACAGAGCTCCTAATAACAGTATCATTTTAGACAGTGATACTAAGAGAATTTTTGATGCTAATGTCCTGTCTTTGATCCTGTTTCCTGACATAGAGCTTCTTAATCCCTGAGAATTTCCTAGGTGATAGGAGTGGTCTTTTGTTTAGAGGTGAATCTTAATTGGGGCCAGTAACCTCAAAGACCAAATCATTCTTATAAGCTTGGAAATTTTACCTGCAACCCCTCATCTCTAGAGAGGAAAGTGACTATAAATACAGTTAATTTATCATAGTTCCATGATGGAAACTCCATAAAAAAACTCTTGCACTGTGGGGTTTAGAGAGTTTCTGGATTGGTGAACACTTTAGCGTTTTAAGAGGGTGGCACACAACCACTCCACAGGAACAGATGCTCTTGGACTTCGGACCCTTCCAGAACTTGACCTATGTGTGTCTTCACCTGTCTGTTCATTTATATTCTTTACATATTTAATGTTGATAAAACAGTATGTCTAAATAGTGTTAATTGAACTTGGAAGAGGTAGTGGGAGCCCAAATTTACAACCACTTAGAAGTATTTGTGATAACCTACTATTTGTAACTGGCATCTGATGTGGAAATATATTCATGGAGGCTAAGGCCTGTGGGATCTAGTACTATCTCCATACAGGTAGTGTCAGAATTCAATTATCAGATATCCAGCTGATTTCCACTAGAGAATTGCTTGATGTGTGAGGAAAAACTCCAAAACATCTGGTGTCAGAAGTTTTGTATTTGGTGGGACTTTGTAAGAGGGTTTAGTTTAACACTTTGTTTTCTATCTCTTATGGGACTATTGTAAATTGGTTTTTTGTTCTCTTTGTGTATATTTTAATATTAATTTCCAGCATATAGTTTAGGGGAGACAGACACATCAGTAGCCATATTATTCTGATCTTGATTGTTTAAGACTTTGTAGTTGTTTGAAATACTAATTTTAATAATGACAAACAATTTTGCATCCTGTGGTATACATTTCTAACATAATCTTTTTAAAATTTTTCAGCATTATAAATACAGTATGCTGTTGTTGAAGAAATAAATCTTGCAAATATCCTTTTTGCTGGTATGCTTTCACACACACTTAACAATCTTCCACTGATTATAAGAAGGTTACTAGTTTGGTCTCACATTTTTATATTACAGTTTTGCTTAAAGACAATATATAAATCCACTAGCTATAAAATTATCTCTGTGCTGTGAATTCTATTTTTTAGTTCATGAGAGAATCTTGCTTTAAATTTAACCGTGACATTGGTAATATTGATGAATATTATGTTAATATGATAAATGCTATGTCTGATATAATTTCAAAAAAAGCCAAATTTCTTTTGTTAATTTCAATGTCAAACTGACAAAGCAATTTATCATTTCTCTGCATTACTGTATTTAGATTTCCCCATCAAAGTTTAACATACTTGCTATAGCCTTACAGAATACAGGAAATGGTATGAAAATAAATTTTGATATTTTCCAGAAAAAGTAAAGATGCTCAATAAGATGAAAACTATTGTCCTGCCACAGAACATAGATTTTTAAGGAATGCCAGTTGTTATGTCACAAATGGAAAAATCTGAAAGAATATTTGAGAAGAGAGGTCACATATTTATTATTTAATATACATCCACTTACATAGGCAAATAATCAGAGTCTGGTTTAGTGTTATGATGCATACTAATTTCCAAACCAATGAAGGGATAAGACCGTAAAACCATATGGTACCTATATTGTAAGGTAACCAATTCCATTCTTTTAAATTGTTATTACTGCTTTTGACACAGCTTCAGGAAATAAAAAGGCTACTGGAATGCGGACCAGGGAAATGTATTCCCACAAGGCTTTGTAAAATGAAAGTTGGAATCCCTGAGTGGAAACAGATTTCTAAAAAATCAGCTTTCTGTTCTCTGTAGCAAAGATGATTCTGGTAAAAATGAAATGCGTTTTATGCATTTGATCACATTGTTTTACTTGTTCTTAAAATACAGTAGAGGAAAATGAATATTAGTGCAGGAGTTGAAATGCAGTACCTGTAACTTCATGTGAAAAAGAGCATGCTGGACACTAACACAGTGTTGAGAATCAGGATTGAATTATCATTGTAATATTCTGCTTGAAGCTCAACATAGTTGTTTTTTCGTTTTCGTTTTGGTCATTTTAATGGGGGAAAATCTTCATTTTTTGGTGTTATCTGTTTAGTTCCTTTGGTTATCTAACAAAACCACCAGCAAATGCACTGACTTAATGCCACGACTCACACAGCTCCTGAGGTTCTTCGAGTGAAGGACTGTGAGAGGATGAAAAATAAAAAGGAAACAAAGATGGGGTCAGGTGGAGCCCTTAGGAGGAAGGGTACTGGCCCCTCAATGCAGAAGCATTTATTTGTACCTTTTAGCAACCTAGTGTCACATGACACTGTTGTCCTAGCAACCCACTGCTCAGATAGTCTTGGTGCTAGGTGTTCTCTAGGCTGAAGCAGCTTTTTCACGTGGCTTGCCCCAGGTGCTCTTTGTTCTTAGAATTGTCATGTCTGGGTCATACACTAGTACAGGCATTATCATCTTATCTAAATATTAAACATTTAGAACATAAAATAGAACCATTATTTTTTAAAACAACCATGGATGTTCTAACATTTGAATACCTGTAGAATGCTAGCAAAGTTACTTATTTTATACAGAAAATTAGAAATGAAAACCATACCTAATGTTATAACATGACAATTATGATGACTTTTTTTAAACGCACAAATTTGCATTTTTTAACATAAGATACCCCTTTTTGGTCAATCATCCCTATCTAATATATAAAGCTTTTACCTAACTTGTTGACCTTTAGTGGGATGTACATCACACAAGTTTTTGTTAAAGGCAGAGGTCTGAATTAGAAACAAAGGTTTGTCACCATAAACAATCTGTTTTATATTTTTGAAGACCTATACATCTGGAGGCATGAATACATAAATATACCATTAGGTTAATAACAATCTATCATAGCCATATGAAACTTTTATATGGGCATTTTTAAATTGAAAACCTCATTGTATTATTTCTTTTGATGATGACCTATGTGAACATATTACAATAATATTTTATATAACTTTAGTTGGGGTGTCTCCCATAAGGCTATGGAGATCATTGGGGCCTCCAGTCAATGAACAAGAACTGGTTTAAAGTGTCACCAGGCAGTTGCTTTCTTATTCATCAAATGGAGCCCTGTCCAATAATCTTCCCCCCAAAGGAATTTTGTTTACTCATCTCAATAATTTTTTGATGATTTAAGAAAACTCCAATCATAACATTTAACATACTATTTTTGAACAATGAGAGACTCTCATGTTATGATAAATAACAGTGTACATTCCATTTACACAACCAGTTTTAGCATCATTTTGTCTAACTGGGAACCCAGGTAGAAGCATGCTTTTTAAGTCTATTACCAAAGCTAAACTTTGATTAAATGATCCAAAAATGTAAAAAAGAAAGATTATTGAGCTCAAAATAAAAAGGGATGGCTGTTTACAGAATGGACAAATGGACAAACGTGGACAGACAGTCTGTACAGATTCAAACAGACATAGAAACAAGCACAGAGTTGTTGGTGCCCACAAGAACTCTCTCTAAATTCCCAGGGCTATTTATGCATTTGTATCATGCCCCTTTGCTGAACTAGCTCGCTTCTTACACCCCATATTCTCGGGGTTGAAACATCTGTCACCTCCAGCACGCCATGCCCTCGGGGCATTTAGGCACACTGTGCCACTTGGGCACTCCTTTATGGGCACTTGTGCTTTCGGCTCCACACCTGTGAATGATCACTAGCTCAGCTGATTCCCAATAACTGCTTACCAACAGACTGGACAAACAGACAGATACATAGGCAGACTGACAAACATCTTACACAATCAGAGTGCACTCAAATATATTTTTAGCCAAACTGAATTATGCTAATTTTTTGAAATTGTACAATTGTAGAATTTATAATTATAAATAGCCTAGTCAGATTTATTGTAGCTCAATTAGCAGAGATCTCTTAGAAAAGAATTTGGAAAGCACAAAATCTTAGCTATAATTAACATATATTTTTATCATAGGACTTAACATACACTCATCTATTTAGACCTCTGGTTTTATTTTTGGTTACCACCTCCTGGGTATTCTGGGTCAATTAAGGTTGGCTCTAGCTTCACCTTTTTCTATCAGTTGTGGCGTGGTCTCTGAGGCATCACTGTCATAGGACTGAGCATCTGTTTCTTGAGAGGTGAAATCAACTTCTTCTCTGGGTTTGGATCCATGATACAGTGGGACAGCACACATTGGAACCCAGATAGACCATTTAGTATTTCCTGGAAAAACTTCAGCATACCCTCAACCCCAAATTAACACTGGACTGGGTGCTTTTATTATCCAGTATGAAGACCTTTCTAAAGGACTCTTTTTAGCTTTTGTTTGATTGAATTATCTTCCTGCTGCAGTCTTTATTAGAATTTAAAAATTTTACTGTCAAGTGAAACCTATTATGAGGTGAACTCTCCCTTTTGCTTTTTGAAATTTAAATTGTGAGCATGTTTAACTATTTTTAGTTCTGAGGATTATAAGGAATTTTTGTGGTAAGGTATAGAGGAAAAAACTGCATTTTCTTTTTAGGCACTTTGGGCTCTTGCTGTAGTGACACACAGGTTGTGCTCCTGCTCTGGCCTGAAGGCCTCGCTGTTGTTGGGGATGCAAACAATAGTGTGGTGTAAACTTTTGATGCATAAAACCTGTGCATAGTTGATGGGAAAATCTGGGTTGGTTTCGGCGCACCAGAGCCATGTCCCACTTCTCCTGAACCATGTCCGCCTTCCAGGCCCCGGGCTGAGTGCTGCCATGCTGTCAGCGGGGCCGGCCACTGAAAGGCTTGGCAGGCCCCAGGGGAGTTTGTTCCTCAGCACATGGGAGGCAGGGCTACAAACTCCAACTCCTTGGCGCAAGTCCCGCCTCACAAGCCAGGCCAGGCCGCTCCAGGGGACGCTCTCTGTACCTTACACCATTTATTTGTATTTTTAAAAGCAAAATTCTGAAATGGTTTTAGACCCTGATGGCTAGAAATCAAATCTTGGGATGCCTCTGTGACCCACTGAAGGAAGTCTCCTCCACAGCCTTGGGGCTATTACTCTAAACTGAGCATAAATTTGTAACTCAAAAGCAAGTCAGTTGCATGTGGCAGCAAAGACAGTCTTTGCATCCCTCCAGAATAAATCAATTTAGCACTTTTATAAGGTTGAGAAACATTGCTCACACCTGTGGATCTGTAGTTGTCACATCCAGAGGCCATGCCATAGGCCAATGGTGTTGGGCAATAATTGAAGCATTTGTTCCTGTGTCTAAAAGCACTTGCAGTGCTTTTTCTTTAATTATCAATTTTATCTCAGGGTGATCCTGCTTAATTTGTTGAACCCAATAAGTATCAGAAGACCTAAAACCCTTACATACCCTTTCTTTATTCACAGATTTTCTAATTTTTGTCAAGAGAAGAATAACCAATTAAGCAATACAAGAGTCTGGGGAGATTTGAACCATGGTTTGAGTAGATTGAACCATAATCTTGATTTCTCCCTGCAGCTGAAACAAGCAACATTGTTTCTTTACCTCCCTTGACTGGGCCAAGCTCCAGGCTTGGTGGAGCTCTTTGATTCCCTCCCATGCTTGGGGGCCTGTGAGTGTAGTGAGAGGAGCAGAAAGTAACAGTTTCTCCCTGTTAAATAACCCTTTAAAATCTGTAGAGGTCCAGCTAGATTTGTGGTTTTTTTTTTTTTTTTTTAAACCTAATCTTGCTGTAAACTGTTTTCCCATTTCTTCCTAAGTATGTAAATTTACAATTCCTTCTTCTGGAAACAAATGCAAGAAACTTAGCAAGCTGTGTAGTGTCAGTATATTGATAACTAAAATTGACGTAAGAAAGCAAAAAAGACCTAAATAAACACAGTTACATTAATTGTTAATTTGAAGCAAGTACCCCTGAAGTAAATAATTTTGAAAAGCAAGGGAGCTTGAGAATTTACTCTACCAGATATCAAGACTTATTACAAAGCCATAGCAAGACAGTGATATGCTGGAGTCAGCTGATTATTAGCTTGTGAAAGCCAAATGTTGAATTTTTAGAAGTTTTAGAGGTTAGTTGTTGTATTGGTTATACAAAATTGTCTTTCATGAGAGTATTTTGTAAACAAAAATAAGCAAACCACAAATCAGGACCACGTTACCCCCCATCCAGTAGGAGCCTGTAGGGCCAAGTAGGGTCATGCCATCCCAGGGAAGTTATCTGAGTTGTAGCACACCTACTCTTTGGCAGGGCTGATGCAGGCCCTGCTGGAAGCTTTTCTGGAACAGGAAGGCCTTCCACATCAGTTTTGAATTTACATCAAGTGGCCCAGTGATATCATCATCTACATTTGGATAGATACTTGAAGGTTTTGTTGAAGGAACAGATAGTGGCTGTGTTGCCCCCACAGGTGCAGCAGCACAACTACTGGCAAAATGCCCCCTCTCCCTACAACAAAAATAAGTCACTTTGTTTTTTCTCTTTCCTTTAGGCTGTGAACTGATGATGACCTGAGTGATTGTAATTTGTCTCAGACTACAGGGGATTCGAAGTTTAGTAACAGAGTAGATACGTTGAAAACCCCTTATGTACTCCCCAACCTGTCTGGCTCCTTTTAGCATCAGTTGCTAGGGAGATGGAGACAACAGCTCTACTCCCTGAGAGGTGGAAGTTCCAACCTGTGATGCAGCAAAATTTGAGCCAAAAAGGCAGGAGTTGTCACTTGTGGCTCAGTTAAGGTTATCAGGGTTGCTGTCATTCTACCACTTTGTCCCTGCTCGGACTCAATTCTAAAACAGTGCCTGGAGCCAATTCCATTGTGGTTGTCTCAAGAAGCTTTGGATTTTTATTAAGACACTGTCTTATCCAGATCCACAGAAGGAATGTAAATACTGGGATCAAGCATGCAACAAACAGTTCCTTATACATTTGTGATTCTTTCTAATATGTTTGTCCCATAATAATCGATATACCTTTCTCTCTCTCTTTTTTTTTTTTTTTTTGTTGGAGAAGGGGTTTCTCACAGGTTCATTTATAACTGACCCTAGAAAATAAAGGAGTTTCAATGCCCCACTCTTTACACCTGATGAAGCCAATATCAATACACTTCAATGACAACTACTGACCTATACCAATTCACTTCTCCTCTTAGTTGCACACACATCAGAAGTGTCCCCTCACCCTCAATCTCTTACCCTGTCCGTGTTCTGGCACTGTATGCCGTGCACCCACTAGTCTCCTGAGGTTCTTGGGGTGAAGGACCATGAGAGGATGAGAAAAATAAAGAAGAGACACAGCTGGGGGCAGGGGGAGCCCTTAACCTCCTGATGAGAGGAAAGGTACTGGCCCCTCAATGCAGCAGCATTTATTTATACCTTTTAGCAACCTAATGTCACATGACACCCTGTTGTCCTAGCAACCCACTGCTCAGATTGTCTTGGTGCTAGGTGTTCTCTAGGCTGAAGCAGCTTTTTCACATGGCTTGCCCCAGGTGCTCTTTGTTCTTAGAATGGTCCTATCTGGGTCATGCCCTAGGTCAATTTCCAGCTTCAACGGCTCACAACAACTTAAAACAATAGGAATTTTGTTTGCATATTGTTCTGTGAGTCAGGAAATCATACATGGCATAGGAGTAAAAGTTTGCTCCTGACCTCATTTAATATTTGCTAGAGTTAGATGGTTCAAGCCCCCTCTGTTAATGTGTCGAAACATCAACTAGTATGGCTTGAAAAGCTTATAGTATCTGAAACAGTTCATCTGCTTTCATATTTCTAGGGTTTCATGTTTAGTAGGATCTCTGTGCACACATCAGCTGAGTTGCTTGGTTCTCTGCCAAGTGATTCCAAGGCTTCTCTTTTTATATATGACCTCTTTTTTTCCATATATCCTCTCCGGGATCCACCTTATCTCTCTAGCAGGATGGCTGGACTTCTTACACGACATTTCCAAAGTTGCAATGTTAAAGGATTAGGCATGGAACTAGAGCAACAGTATTTTTTCTTTTTTTTCTATTGTTTAAAGTAATAGAATATTAAGAACCCAAAGTCAAAGCGGGGAATAAGCAAAGATGAGAATACCATGAGGTATGTTTTTATGAGATCTACCAAATAGTCTCCCACAATTTATCTTCCTATTTCTAAGAACTTACAATTCAAGCACTGAAAAATATATTTTCAGGAGAGCCATAGACTCACTGAATTTTGGTAGTAGACAGATAATGGAAAGTGATAGCTAAATGATCCAGAACATTTCAAAAGACACTGATAAAGAGGTACTGTGGTAAACAAATGATACAAACTAAAAATGATGAGTTTAGCAAAGAATTGAAGTCCACAAAAAGTTTCAATCAGTAATTCAGAAAATTTAAAATTATATTGAAAATATGGACAGAAGAGATGACAAATATGAGGACAGAATTTAAGAACTTAAGAATTTAAGGATATGATGCCTTCAAAGAACAAAGGCTTATTAAAAGCTTCAAGACAAGGAGAAAAATAAAAAAAAAAAAGAAGAATGGATCCAAAGGCTGCTTGATGATGTAAAAATGAATCTAGGAGTAAATGGAATAAGTGAAAAATCAGAAGATGACACAAATGGCATAAATCACTTGCTCATAGAAATAATGGCAAAACATAAGAAATAAAAATGCAGATAAGTGAGATATATCACCCAAATACACACAACAAAAAGAAACCTCTGTGCACCATGTTATGTTCAAAGTACCAGAAGTTCAACACAGGGGCAAAATATTAAAAACTGTTAGAGAAAGGTAATGGATCACACATAAAGGTAAGCCTATTAGAATGGCAGCAGACTTCTCAACACAAAGTATAAAGGCCAGGAGGGCTGAGAGGATAGTTTTTAAGTCCGAAAAGATAACAATTTCTCACCTTCGCTAATGTTATCTGTAATACTTTCCATCAAAATTGACAGAGACAAGAGGTATTTCCATGACAAAGAGTATCTTAAGAAACTCAGGACCATCAAACCAGCATCATAAAAAAAAATTTTAAGTATATACAAAAAGAGAGAATGAAACCAACATGCCAATAAGTCAAATAAAATGAATACACGTGGTGCATTGACCAACTAAGCAAAGGGAACAAAAAATAAGGAAATCAACAACAGGAAAAAAAAAATGCAATGACAGGACTAAGTCATTATCCCTCAGTCATAACGCCCAATGTAAATGTTCTCAATTCCTCATTCAGAAGATAGGGGTTGAAAGAATGGATCAAGAAACAAAACCAAACAATATGCTACATACAAGAAACAATAAATTAAAAAAGAAACTCATGGAATAAAAATCAAAGGATGGAAAACTTTATTGCATGCAGTGGGAATGTGGATAAAAGCTATCCAAATTTCAGAGAAAATGGATTTCAAGCCAAAACTGATCAGAAGAGGCAAAGAAGATTATTACACATTTCTTAAGGGAAGAATTCAACAGAAAGAGATAACCATTATAAATACATACACACCAAATAGTGGAGTGCTCAATTTCATAAAACAAGCACTAATGGACATAAAAAATTAGATAAACATCAATAGAATTGCAATAGGGGAAGTTGATACTCAACTGTCACAAATGCACACGTTGACTAGACAAAAAATCAGCAAGGAAATATCACAGTTAAAACAAACCTTGAACCAAATGGACTTAAAGATATCAACAGAGTGTTCTACGTAACAACAGAATACCATGTCTATGCAGCAGCACATGGGACTTTTCTCCAAAACAGACCACCTACCAGCCCATAAAGCATTTTCAAATAATTGCAAAAGAATGGAAATGATTCAAATATATTATCAGATCACAGTGCAATGAAACTTGAAATCAATGTCAAAAGGAATCCTAAAAACTATGCAAACATAGAAATTAAACAATACCCTCTTAATAATCAGTTGTTCACAGAGGATATTAAAGCAGCAGTTAGACCATTCCTACAATCAAACCATATACTAGACAATGCCATCACCATATACTAGAACCCACAGGGCACAATGAAAGTGGTTCTTGGAGGAAAGTTTATACTGGTGAATTCCTACATCAGGAGAGAAAAAAAAAAAAAAAAAAAAAAAGAAAGCTCAGATAACTCGACATCCTAGACAAACAAGAACAATTCCAATCTAATGCTAGTAAGGAAGTAAATTATAAAGATAAGAACAGAACCGGGCGTGGTGGCGCACACCTTTAATCCCAGCACTCGGGAGGCTGAGGTAGGCTGAGCGTTGTGAGTTCGAGGTGGGCTTGGGCTACAACTCCAGCACAAAGCCGGCCTGAGCTACATAGTGCGACCCTGCCTCAAAAAACCAGGGCCGGGAGTTTGGCTCAGTGCCTTAAGCGCCTGCCCTGGCAGGCGCGAGGTTGTGAGTTCAATCCCCGGTGCCGCAAAAAAATAAAAAATAAAAAATAAAGATAAGAACAGAAATTAATGAAATTGAGACACACACACACACACAACTCCGAAAAATCAATAAATCAAAGAAATGCTCTTTGAAAGAAAAAACAAAATAGACAAGCCCTTAGCCAATTGAACCAATATAAGGAAAGAAAAGTCCCAAATCCATGCAATTAGAAAGTAAAAGGTAAAATCAACAGATTCAGCCACAATCCAAAAGTTCCTTGGTAACTACTTTGAGAAACTACTCTAATAAAATAGAAAATCCAAAAGACATAGATAGATTCCTAGGGATACATGAGCTACTCAAGTTGAACTAAATAGGTATAAAAACCTGAACAATCCAATATCAATCAATGAAATTGAAGAAATAGTAATAAAAAAAAAAACTGCCAACTAAGAAAAGTCCAGGTTCTGACATATTCACAGCCAAATTCTACAACAACTTTATGGAAGTCCTAATGCCAGTACTTGTCAAATGCTTTTATAAAATTAAAAGGGAAGCAGTTTTCCCAAATTCATTCCTGGAAGAAAGCACTACCCTGATTCCAAAATTAGAAAAAGATGCACACACAAAAGAGAACTACAGGGCAATCTTTTAATAAGCGTAGATTCAAAACTATTTAGTAAGATACTGGCAAAAAGAATACAGGAAATCATAAAAAGTCATGCATCATGACAAAGTAGGATTCATTCCAGAGATGCAGGGATTATTCAACACACACAAATCAATAAATGTAATATACTACGTGAACAGAAACAAGGACAAAAAATATCACATAATTTTCTGTATGGATGCAGAAAAAGTATCTGTCAGAATGTGGCATCCTTTTCATAGTAAAAACCCTGAATAAAATAACTGAAAGAAGTCTTTATCTTAATCTGATAAAAGCCATGTATGACAATCCAATGAGCATAATCATATTAATTAGAGAGAAGTTGGAAGCTTTGTCTCTTAAACCTGCAGGAAGACAAGGATCTCTGCTATGACCATCCTGTTCAATATAATTCTTGAAACATTAGCCAGAGCAATTAGACAAGGTAAAGAAATAAAAGACTATGGATTAGAAAAGATGAAATTAAGTTATCATATTTATGGATGACATGATTCATCCTTAAAGGTGCTCAAAACTCCACAAAATTCTCCTAGGATAAATAATTAAATTTGGTAGCATAGTAGGATAAAAGTCAACACCCAAAAATCAACAGCATTCCTGTACACCAATAATGAACTCACTTAAGAGAAATTATAGAAACAATACTTTTCAGAGTAGCAACAAGAAAAATGAAATACTTATCTATGAACTTAATCAAGAAAGTTAAAGATGTTAACAATGAAAACTAAAGTACTCTGAAAAGGGAGATTAAAGAGTACATCAGAAAATGTAAAGATGTCTCCTGTTCCTGTATAGGCAAATCCAACATAGTCAAAATGACATTTTTAAAATTAATTTTTACAGTTGATTTTATAAAAGTTAAAAAGAGCAAATCATCTTTATGGATAGAGAATTTTTAAAAAATGGGCACCTCACTACATTGCTTATGGAAATATGAATTGCCTTATTTGGGAGAAAGTAAATTGAGAGTATGCATTAAAATTATATTGGTGTCTTTTACTTTCAACTGTTATATTAATTTTTATAGAACTAAATTCTTGGCACAAACTATAACTGGACAATGTATATTGAATGACCAAACATAGATATTGAAATACGGACAGTCCATCATTTTGATCTTTGAGAGATGAGAAAGACACATGCTGTGCACATATTTCTGTCTGGAAGAAGTATTTTTAAACCACCAAACATGCAAATGTATGTGTAGTAGCACACAGAGTTCTTACTTAGTGGAGCTTATATTTTAGAGCTGCTGTGAATCTAGTAGTTCTGGGATAGAAGAGAAAAGATCTATAAAAAGTAGAATTCCTAATATCTCCTTCTGAAGTGTTTGGCTACATACTGAAACAGACACAGTAATAGCAGAGAGCTTGGAATCAGAGGCATTAAGAAAGTCATTAAATATTAAAAGGAAAAGTGGATATAATGAGTGAAAAGATGAGGACTATTAGTTAAAATGACAGAATCTACAAGAACCAAAAGAGAATTCTGGAAACATGATATCAGAAACTAAAAACAGTGAGTATGTTAAAAACAGATAGTGCAAGACACAATCAAAAATAGTGACATTAAAAATTATGTAGTAGAAACTGTGCAAAGTGAAGGAATAAAAGACCTTAAAATAAGTGAAATGATTCCCAGTACCAATAATAATAATAATAATAATAATAACATTAAAATAAAATAAGAGTAATCCCAAGAGTCAGTGACAATAGCCGGTGGTTCAAATTATGTGTTAGGTGGAGTCACAGGAAAAGAGACATGATCTAGATAGGGTACTGGGTCACATCAACAAGAAACTGTATCCAAAAAATTGGTTGTAATGTGTTTGCGTTTGAGAAAAAATTGATGATAAAATATCTTTTGGTTGAGCTGTGAAACTGAGTTTCTTTCTCACATTTACCAGAAACTCTAATCATGCAACATATTTGTGGTTTCAGAACATGCTGTTCATTTTTAGTTCACTTCCTGTTGTGTTCTCTGTGAAATTTACTTACATTTCAACATACGTTTAAATATTTAGAACAAGTAATATGTAATAACTCAACATATTTTCGTTAGCTATATTGAAGTAAAATTTGCTAAAACATAACCATAACTGTCTATAAATATCAATCATTGACATTTATTTTTTTGATGAAATAATTGTGAGTCATCATTAACACAAGTTCTTTGAAAGGGTAAAATAATTGTGCATATAATGGCGTCAGGAATTCCCTGAACCCACTCGAGATGATTAACTCTAAATTTAAATCCAGCATGCCTGGATTATTTGCTTGGCTTTACAAAAAGTTAGTTACTTGGTTGGAATGGAGAAAGAACCAACGAAAATGATCAAAAATAAATACAGTTAAATTTAAGGAAAAGACCTTAACTAATGTTTTTATTTCATTTTCTTTAAAAATAAATACTCAAAAGTTCTCTTAAGTAACACATATATATTTAAATAACTTCCTTTTAAAATGTTGCTTCATGTCTTAAACTCATCTGATAACCCACACCTGAATTTATATAACCCTTTAGGAAAATACACTGTTCAAAATTTTGTAGAATTATTGTGCTGTGACATATGACATCCCTTCTTTTCTGTAAAAATTGAAAATATTTCTAAGAAATTAATTTTCATGGAAAAAATACTTGATTCAGTTTCAAGAGTCTTAATACCTTATATTCAAATGAATAAATTATGAATTCAACTGTCAGTTTCAACACTTTCAATTGCTGCTTTTAGCTTGTCTGGGAGTGTGTTAACCAAGCTGTTTATTTTCATATGAAGGACAAGTTAAATATTCAAACTACTATCATTTCCCAGAAAAATGAATATGAAATGGTGAATAACGAATAAGAGTCTAAGTGCAGTAAACCTTTGGTCAGAAAGATTTGTGCTGCTCAAATAAAGACTGTAAATGTGGTAGAATATGTATACATGTCACAACAGTTCTTTCAAAGTTTGCACAGGTCCTTCTCCATTTCTATGAATAACTCCATTCATTTCAGTGTGACCTGCGTGTATGTGTGCATGTGTGTGTGAGTTGTGGAAAGTTAGTCTGTATGACTCGAGTCCAGCTGCATTCAGCTAATGTTTGGAGATGGCTAAATTTGTATGATTCCATTCAGTATTTTGTAATGAAATAATTCATCCCAATGTGTAAAAACAGGAACAGAGTGAAGAAAAAAAAAAGAATAAACCATAATTAGAATCTTATTCAAGGTAAAATATCAAATTATATAAAGTGAGACATATTACACTTAATGCTTTCTCCTTTGAATGTATAATATAAAGTATCACACATATTAGACGAGAGGAGTCAATGGAAAAATGAGTAGTAAAATATACAGTTCTCAAAGCAGATATTTTATCACAAGAATAAAGTTCATAATTGAACACTCTGACTTGTTTCTTTTGTATAATGATTGCTGTGATACATGAGCAATCATTATTAAGCTTTGGAATTATGTTTTAATTTTATGACTATATTATAAAAATATGTGCAGAGAAAAATTAGATAAATTGGGAAGCTTTATGTAAATAAGATTTTAGTTATTCAAATTTTGGTATTTGTATTAAGTTTACATGATATTAAAAAATAAATATTAGAATTTTTGAAGCTTAAATAGAACTAAAAGATATCAGGACTGAGGCTGTACTTCTGTGGTAGAGTACTTGCTTAGAAAGAGACAGGATTGATTGATCTCCAGTATTAAAAAGAAATCGAGAAAATTCAGAAGGAAAAGCTATGCACCTTGGTGATAAGGACTGGGCTGGTCCTTGATCAACAGGGAGCCACTAAGAACTTTTTTCACCTCAGAAACCCTTTCAGTTTTAGAATTTCTCAGCTTCTCTCTGGCTATATACAGAGAACACGGGGCCTTTCTGCAGGTTTTACATTCTTCTATATACATCTATCCGTAATCCCATCTATAATGATTTTCTCTCTAGGGTCTTGCTGCCTCCTAAATAATTCTCCTCAGGGAGTCATTCTTCTAAGCACCCCTCCTGTATTATCATCTGTTTCCTGTCTGATCGTCTCAAGGAGTAGTTTTTTAATTTCTTAAATTTTTTCATGGATGAAGTTCAGCTTTCATATTTTTCTCTCAAACTTGCATCTTGTAAATTTTATAGGCTTAGACCTAAGCAGTTTGATAGGTTAGGTATTAATCGCATGTGGTCACTGAGCTGTGAAATAGGACTAATAGAATCTAAGATGTATTATAAATGTGAAGTATACACCAATGTGTTATGAATAATTGTATTTATTTATGGGGTGCAATGTAATGTTTTGATCTATGTACACAGTTTAGAAATAAACAAGCTAATTCTATTTATCACCTCACCAACTTGTAGTAAGAACACAATTTACATACACAGCTCGCATTCTTTTACTTTTGTGTGGTCTGTTGATTTAAATGTTGGTCAGAGGGGCTCATAGGCTATTTGTGTTTGTCAGTATGTCTGGTTTTTCCCTGCGATAAAATGATCAGTGAAAATCTGTTGCAGGGGAGGAGAACAGGGAAAATACTAGATTAATGATCCAAAATCCTTTCTCTGCCCTTCAAATGTTGCTAGACATCCAACACTATTGTGACTCTTAGTACACCAAAAACAGGTTTATAGATGAAATTCACCAAAAAGAGAATAATCTTGGAGGATCTGATACTACAAATCAGCAACTAACTTAAATACGCTATTCGACATCCAATAGGCAAATGAGTACATTTGTGTAGATGACTGGTTTCTGGAAGCTACCTGAACTCATTGTACTCAGGAGTTTGAAATATAATAATATTCAAAACTAGCATATTTACAAGCTAATTTTTTGCCTTACAAAGTACTAATAAATGAATAATCCTGAACAATAATTTTCCATCTGGTACTACAGCACTAAAGTGCAGTACCTGTTGAGGGACTTGTAAAGAGAACGGTTCCAGTAAAAAGTGATACAGTTTCTTCAGAAAAAAAAAACCACTTTAGTTTTATGGAAATTGTGTCTTCCAAACAGATACCTCACAGTCTTTTTTGTATTTCCATATCTTGATATAATTCTATCAATGACAAGAAATCCAATTTATGTAGCACAAAGCCACAGTTATGATAGGGGATTTAAAATGACTTAATTTCTGAATTTTTCTGGTTTCTTATAATGGTAGGATATAATAAAACTATGCAGATCACACCAAAAGAGTACAGAAGGGATAGTAACACAGAAGTATATACGTATTTTCAAAATCAATGCCTTATTCCATGAAAACTTAAACACTCACTGTAGTTTTCAATCACAACTTGTGAAGACATGGAAGAAGATTTCCACAACTGTCTCAGAAACTGGGAAGAATAATGGGAATGAGAGTGTTCACAGTGAGAGGAAAGTACTCTGAGGGAGTACTAATGACAATGTGTCTTATTTGGGAATACATTTTTTTTGGATTTAAACATTCATCATGTATTTTGATCACCCCTTTGGAGCTGTGACAGTTATTTTAACATTACATTTACTTGGAGCAGCATCAGTTTTTAGTGTTCATGGAAATTCTTAAAACGCTAAATTTGTAGTGCTTTTTATTTGTTGATATATTCACATTCACCACAATATATTTTTCTATTTTACATTTGTTCAAGACTTTCCTTTGTAGAAACTACAAAGCTTTCTCATTTCCTTACAGTTGAAATAGCAAAGCCTCCTTCTACCTTTAGTAATATCAACATCCTAGATCAATAAATATGTAGTAAATCCAGAAGATTAGAAGCTACGTAAATAAAAAGACAACCTGTTCTGATAGTATTTTTATATTTATGAAGATTTGCACACTTCTTAGTGTGTTTAATTTCCTTGCCAAATTATTTGAATATTTCTTCTTAAAAGAAAACATTCTATTTTATGATTTTACTAAATGTAAACCTATGTTCACACTCTGAAGAAAAAAATGTTTTTAAAAGTTCAACCAATCTGAAATTTTAAAAAATGTGTTTTTAAAAGTTCAACCAATCTAAAAAATAATAGAAATCTTTTGGAATTTCTTACTGTACATTTGCAGTACAGAAAGAATTTTAACAGAAAGATGATAAAACGTAGTGCTGAAATGAAACTTAGAAAATATTTAAAACTGTTTAACATAGAATCTAGCATATAAATATCCCCACTGTTCTTCATTATTTAAGTGAAATAATTATTCCCCATATTTGCTTTTCACTGGGCAGAATCATTTTATAGATGCAAAAAGTGAAACCTGATTAAACCTCATTCACATTATGTAGTGACATGACAAAACGAGAAACATAGCACATTATTAAAGTATTTTTGTTGAACATTTTTTAGCATGAGTTACAAGCTGGTGCTGTGTGTAATTTGTGATATAAGTGTAAAATAACTAATCAAATTAAAACTAAATATTAAGCTTTAATTAAATCATCACTTAACTGAATATAATAGATTTACTTTACTGCATGAAAATTAGTTTGCACAAATAAACCACTGCACACACAAATATTTATAACCATTACTAAATATAAAACTGTTGAATCTGCAGATGGTAATATCTTAAAAGTGACAAGTCTATCACAATAAAATTACACTGTATCAGAATCAAATTTTAAAATGACATCTAAGCTGCGGAAAAGAATTGGTTTGTTGATTTTATGAAACAATTGAAATTCTAAGGCCATGTTAGAAAATTGGGAAGTATTAAACTAGAAAAAAATTAATTTCAATCATGATAAATACAAAATAAGTTTTCCTTCTAATAATCATCTTTCTTTTTAAATCTAAACTCTTTTATGTAACTACTGTTAAAAACAATGCCAAAGTGTTCCTTGAAAATCTGGCTACAAAAAATCTAGTGATGAGAATACCCTCTTCAATTAGCTCTTCATTTCCACTGTATTACGAACCAGAAAAGAGTAATTCTAATTATTTTATAATGAACATCAGCACTACATAGTCTATTATTAAACCTACATATATGTCTTAATTCATTCCTATAGCACGGTATAGCTGAGATGAATAATGAAATAAACTGAGAAAAACTATCATGGAGACCAACACACTGTCTAGCACTTTGACAAAAATTAAAATATTTAATAAAACTTGTCTTTTCTTCCCTATTACCTCACTATCCTACAATAATAAATGTAACTAGCATACCAGGTAGTGTGTTGGACTTTAGGAATAAAGGGTGATTTGTCATTCATAAACTCCAAGAGGTCAAAAACTTTTTATATCTTCCTTGCCTCTAGAAGGAGTTCAATAGTAATGGTAAATTAATGATGGAAAGAATAACAAAATGAAGGCAGGAGGTTTGCAATATGGCACTGCGCTAAATAAGTCAGTCTACTTACAATGCTCAGAAAAGAGGTTGGGACATAGCATGGACACTTGATCATTGTTCGTGAATATTATTATCCCCTTTGTCCTTTGCAGTGCTCCTCTTTATGCTTTCCTGTGAAAAGCTTCTATGGACAGTTTAGCTTCTCTTTACTTACAATTTAATTTCTCTTTTGGCTTATCATAACCTCTCTTCTCCCTAAACCCATCCTTGCATCCTTAGCTCCTGGAGTGATTTGTGTTCATCTGTTTGCATTTTGTAGTTAAACTTCCTAAAAAGAGATGATTATTTGCTAAGCTATTCAGCCAAAACCTCTCCATTCCAGGCCAACTCAAGTGTATCTAAAGGCTGAGTGACAAAATGACAAATGCCCCTTGGTCTAATCAGCAAAGATCTGGGAGTTGTTCAAGTTGTGTGATATGGAATATGGCTTCTATCCTTCGTTGTGATTTTCTTTGTATCCATTACATTCTTTGGCATCCATTTGGCAGGAGAAATTTCTCTGTAAACTCTGGGCTTGCATGATCCTTGTAGCTCCAAAAACACATGGTGTGCAGTGCTAATGAAAGAAAGCAGTTTTTTTTTTTTTTTTTTTGGTACTTCCAGCTGAAATCTCAGGGATACTTTGATTTAGCAACCAGTCACTTCCCATTCCTGATTCAGTGTGAAAAATAGGGTGGAAAGGGGTACTAAGAACTATGATTGTGCATATCTAGATATGGTACTGAATCACTGAACCAAGAGACTGGTTGGGTCAAATTCTCTTGAATCATGTAAATTGGAATGGAATGAGAGCTGTCCATAAATTAAACTGCAACATTAGTATTTGACTAAGTAAATTTTGTATAAACATAGTCTATTTCTCTTTAAGATAAATAGTCACGTCATACTTCAAGACAACCTTACTAACGCTTGTTTACCTATAGATGATATAGTTTAGAAATAGTTTCTCAATTATTTATTATAGCAAATGACACATGGGTAGTAATTTAAATTCGATAGAATTTTTAAAGAAAAGCCTACTAAATAACTGATATTCTGATGTTTATGTTTTAAGAGAGAAAAATGAGTAGTAAATAGTTCCTGACTTCAAATAATTTAGATACTAAGAGAAATACAGAAGAGAAAGCTAATCAGCACAGTACAATGAATTCTATGATAGAAGTTCATTTTGGGGTGATGCTAGTGCAGTGCAGTTTGGGGAGCTGATACAGTAGCTATCTCCTGAAATCCATCAAAGACATGTTCCAGGATTCCTCAAGGATGCTTGAAACCATGAATAATTATGAACCCTATATATTGTTTTTCTATTAATTCATTCATGTTACAATGTTTAATTTATAAATTAGGCAAAGTAAGAGATTAATAAAAATAAATAAAATAGGACAGTTGCAATAATATACTATGATACAAGCCATGTGAATGTGGTCTCCATCTCTCATTCAAGATATCTTATTCTCTGTTCACATATTCGTTTGGAGGAAGCAGTTTATAGATTTTCTTTGGCATATTTGACTTGTCAGCATTACTGCTTTTGAGTTTGGGGACATTATTATGTACAATAATTGTTACTAGACTAGAAGTACTGTGATACCATCACCATTGATCTGATAACTAAAATGGCTACTATGAATAGGAGGTAGGTTGGTCTGTACATACAGTGCAGATAATCGGGACAAAGGAATGCTTGATATCTGAAGCACAATAGAGAAGGATTCTGCAATGTTACCTCAAGTTGCATAGAAGCTACAAAATTTAAAATTTATGATTTCTTTGTTCTCCCTTCCTTCCTTTCTTCCTTCCTTCCTCCCTTCCTTCCTTCCATCCTTCCTTGCTTATTTTCTCTTTTAGTAGTGGAAATAGAACTCAGGACCTCTTGAACTGAGCTACATCCCCAGCCATTTTTATGTTATGTACTTTTTGTTTGTTTTGAGACAGGATCTCACTGAATCTCCAGGTTGCCCAGGGTGGCCTTGAAGTTTATGATTTTCTTGCCTTAGCCTTCCAGGATACTAGGATTATAGATGTACATTGCTGTATCCAGTAAACTTATGAAAAATTTCTACAATTTTCCATTTAATGTTTTTGGACTATAGTCGATCATGGAAAACTGAAATCTTGGAAAACAAAATCATGGAAAATAAAAAGTTCTGAATACAAAATCATCTCTCTAGTGGGTGAAGGAATTGGGATGGATTGGGAAAGTGTTCATGAGAAAAAGAACTTATGAGCTGGGTGGACCTTGGAGGATGAGTAGCTGGTTAAATAAAGAAAGAAGAATCTGGATGAAGAAAGGGATGAGATGGGAAATGAAACTGACATTCAGGTATCATGTGTGCCACAATGAATGAAAAGACATTTAGGTAGGGACACAGACAGTGCAGCGACGCATCCTGTACAGAAGAAGCTATGCTTTAATCCTAGATACTAATTGAAGTATTTGAAATGGTTCGTCACAAGAGAGTATAATTTCTTTAACTCACTTGAGATGAAAAAAGACTGTGACACTTCAAAGATGGTAGAATAGGAGAATCTTGAAAGAATGCTTTTATCCCATTAAAGCATAATAGACCAATTATAGACTGTTAGACTCATTAGTGTCATTTGATTTTGCAGTGTAATAAGATAAAAATATAGAGTATTTATATCAGTCCTCACCTTTATTTTATAATTATGTTTTGCAACCTATATGCAGTTATTAAGATTTTTGGTATTTGTAATAAATGAGATGATTACTTTTGATGCTCTCTTTCTCTCCTTGAATGTCAGTTGTTACTTTGATACTGGCCTCCAAATTCTGTGCTTTTTATTTCACTGTATGAAACACAATGAGAGATCAGGCTAACAGAACAAGTTCTGATTATTTCCTTTGATCACTGTTCAAATAAAAGGCTATGAAGCTATTAATATGACATAAACTTTTTACCAGAGAAATTATAAAATCAAAACTGTAAATCCATGCACATACTGCTATTGCTAGTAATTTGTATTTAATAGGAATAATTGTGTTATTTTACTGATAAACATTTGATGGTTTTCACTGATAAATTAGGAAAGATTTCTCTTGCACTAAATAGAATATTAAATGTAACTTTTTGCATTAAGCAATTTAATATTTTAGTTATAAAAGATTATTCAATATTTCCAACTGATAATAAGATTCTTCAAATTATTCTTTTTAAACATGAAGAAAATGAGTCTATTTGGAATTTTTTGAAGTAATCAAAGTCATTTTAAGGAACTTTTCATGAATAGATATCATCAGCACATGGAATTGACTTGGTTTTTTCCACTCATATGACAATGAAAAACTATTACTGACCTATTTATCTCTCAAGAATTTCATAGTAGAAATATAGAAGCCAGGAATAATGGGGACATCGGTAATCCCAGAACTCTAGGAAGCAGAAGCAGGAGCATGGTGAGTTCAAGTCTAGCCTGGACCCTGTCTCAAAATAAAAATGGACTGAGGATGTAGTACAGTGTGAGGCTCTGGGTTCATCCACAGTGCTGCAGAAAAGATGAAAGTGATAAAAAGGACGGAAAGGAAGGAAGGAAGGAAATATAAAGTCCAACTGCAGCAAGAATTAGAGACTGATTTTGCAAATAACATTGTGGAACGCACATATCCAAACAAAAGGAAATGTCGCTTACCCTCAGATGTAGCTTATAACAGGATGCATTTCTTAATCATAAATTATTTTCAGTAATAGGTGAATACACAACACACACATAAATGTACAAACAAGTACATAGATATATTAGAATTTATGAGCACATAATATCCTATATCATTCATTAATAACTCATCATTTTAGCCGGGCGTGGTGGAGCACGCCTTTAATCCCAGCACTCGGGAGGCTGAGGTAGGAGGAGCGTTGTGAGTACCAGGCCGGCTTGGGCTACAGCGCGAGTGCAAGGCCGGCCTGAGCTACAAAGTGCGACCCTGCCTCAAAAAACCAGGGCCCGGAGTTTGGCTCAGTGACCTAAGCGCCTGCCTGACAGGCGCAAGGTTGAGTTCAATCCCAGGTACCGCCAAAAAAAAAAAAAAAAAAACCAAACCAAAACCAACCAAACAAACAAAAAACCTCATCATTTTAAGTCTTTGACACACTCAATAGCAAAATGTAAAATTTTCTGGCCTCATCTAAATTTTAATTTTTCCGGTTTATACAATCTCAACTTATTTTTTCTCTTTCTACTATCAGAACTTTTGAACATGGCTTCTCACTAATGCTGCCACTGATAACACAATTACAACATAACTGACCATGCCAAGGGTGCTACCTCCTGAAATTTTGAAAAGGGGAAACAGTTAAAGCCTACAGCTGAATTATGATTCAGGAATTTTGATGTACCAAAACCTAGCTGTTTTCAACACAAAAATATGAGAAGTAAATATAGGAAGATGGCTTCTCTTTCCCATGTTGTGCCACATTTCTATTTTTCTTGTAAATATCTTCATGAGCATAGAACGAAATAAAATTAGCAAGCCTAGCATCTCTTTGCATCCTTTGTTTCTGTATGGTCCAGACAAGAGTTTATGGGTACACTGTAGGATTAGACAAACCCATATAGCATGACATTTTTTTCTTTTCTTGTTCCTGCAAAGCATTCAAAAATTAGAGTAAAATAAAAATTCCAAAGAAACAAAGGCAGTGCATTATTATATTTACTAGACAAGCCCAAAATTCTCTTGGAAATTGATCCCTTATGTCTCTTCACAACAGTTTTATAAAAATGCAAAAACATGCTAAGTAAATTGGAACAATGTCTATCTCTAAAGAAAGTTTTTAGCATCTTTGTGTCCTAAATGGAAAACTTGTATCCCAGATGGAACATGCTCCTTTAAAGCAAATTACTTGCCCATTTTAAAGAAGAGATCGAGAAGGTTCTAGTTGTTCAATAAGTATGTAATGGGTTGAATGTAAAAAGGTTCTGAGATATTGTCAGAAGCTAGAAGATTTGTTGGTTGACTCACATTTTTAGTTCTGACAGCACAAATGATCTTTGTACACCCAAGCTTTTTAGGGAATAAAAAACTGTAAAATCAAATACATTTTATCTATTCATCATCATGACAAAACAAGGCTCATTGCTTTTTTGTCAGACATTTGTGCTACAATTGTTTTTTTGAGATGAACAAACTAGTAAATCATTCATTTTATAACAGCCTAAATAACTCATATCCATTTGAACAACAATAGATATAGAATGGGTTGTGGGTCCTAATTCTTTTAGTCTCATGCATATCTGATATCTTGTGGATCTTACAGAGCAATGGTTCTATCAATACTCTTCTTTGCACTGAAAATTAGAGTAATTTTTTAGAGAACCCTACCTTAGAAATCAGATGAATTTTGAAGCAAAAAGGATGCTATTTTAGTGTTTAAAACTGGTATTTTAATTTTAATTTGGTTGTATGGTCAAATTGCCAGTTGCAGAAACAGTGCAAAGAACATATTTATATACTGAATCATTTGAATGTAAACTACTGACATAATGTTCATCACTACATTTGTTTAATATGTGCATGTTCTGCAAATGTGGATATTCTCTAATTAACTACCAGAAAAACAACATGAACATCAGTAAATTAACATTACTATACTATAATTCACAAAATCTGGGCAAGCCTATCAGCAATCCCTATGAGTTATTTATTAGTTTTCATTTTACATAAAGAGCCTTCAGTCTTCTTCTTAACACCTCTTAACTCTTTCTCATCTCTCTCTCTCTCTCTCTCTCTCTCTCTGTCTCTCTTTACCCATAATCTATCACCATATCATCTTTATTAGCTCTACACTGGATTAAATTATTATATAAGAAATGAAGAAAAAAATAAAATGAAGGAAAAAGCAGAAACAAACTGATGACTAATAATCATGGAAATAGGAATTTTTGTCTATTTACAATTGTGTACACAGGAAAATTATACATTGAATATTTTCTTTACTCTTAGTCATTCAAATGTAACATTGGACACTTGTAT
The DNA here is from genome assembly GCA_004363535.1 of Dasyprocta punctata. Taxonomy (NCBI): domain Eukaryota; kingdom Metazoa; phylum Chordata; class Mammalia; order Rodentia; family Dasyproctidae; genus Dasyprocta; species Dasyprocta punctata. The sequence continues at coordinate 5,459 of RJWM01012341.1, read as the reverse complement.
TTCAGTAAAGAATAGCAAAGTATTTAAATGGGAAACATTAAAATCATTAAATTATGCGTATATATATGTTTAACTTTAAATTGTCTTTTTCTCTTCAACAAAATGCTCTTCATAATTTACTGTAACTGAAAAAAGTATGTTGTTTTTACTCATAGTGTAGAAATAATTTAAAATAATAGGCTTAAGGAAGTATGAAAAGCTTGGGAGAAACACTATACTTTAATTTATTGCTTTGGAATTTTTAGAAAGTCATTTTTACAACAATGACCATTTCCCTCACATCCCAACCACAAGAGTAGACCAAAGAGGTTATCTGCATACAGTCAACTACATTTGATCTTCCTTTAAAAAAAGATAAAGTGCATTACTTTTTTGGCTCAAACTGTTTAACTACAGCTTGTTGACTGACCATAATCACCCAGAGAGTGACCTACTAGGATAAATACTCTCTCCCTGTGCATCCAGAAAGTGAATGAACAATTTCTACAATATGATGTATGAAAATATACACAACTATGAATACATATCTTTGCCATGCACAAGGCTGACTACAGTTGTGAATGGCCTATTCAGTTGCACAGGTTGGATGCTCAAAGGTATCAGTTTTGGTTTAAAGTTTCGTTGTCATCATCTTGAAATTATTGATATGTGGTAGTTTTGATAAAAAGGATTCTCATTTTTATTTTAAACTTGGACACAAATTTTGTAACTGATCTTAGTCAATTTTCTATTAAACAGGTAGTCACATTTTACTAGTTATTGATTTGGACTGATAAAATAATAGTAATTTTAAAGTCTATTTTGATCATATATTTTTATCCTCTCTGTTTCATCCTTCATCTCTTTCAGTTCCTCTCTTTTCTCCTTCCTAGTCACTTGCATTTTTCTCTCACTTCTTCCATATCCCTATCGATCTCCCTACCTTTCTGTTTGTATCTCTTGCTTAACTGATAGAATATAACTTTTGAGCGCAAGGGTTATTACTTAGAAGACATGATCATCTTAAATAAAAACGAATACATATGTATTTAAAGGAAAGGTAGTGTACAGTTTTTATGCAAAAGACAATTTATATAACATTAAAATTTAGGCAATAACTTGAATATTCCAAGTAGATAAAAATAAATCAAGCTTTGTGATCTTCTGGAATTGGTCTATAATAAAAAGTAATTTATGATGACAAAAATGTTTATATTATAATTACAGCAAATGGTATTTTAATATTTTCTTTTTCTTATGTAACAGTTACTATTTTGGATTGTTGTGTCTTCTTTTCCTTTCAGTCTTTCATATGTACTGAAGTTATAATCATGTCCAACATTTTATCATATGAAAAACAATTTCTATCTTAGTTCTTTTTCTTTCATTATGGAATGGGTTAATCTTAATTTTTAAATCATTGTTCCAGAATCACAAGTGATTAGCTGTACAGTCATGACTCACACTATCATATGCTTATGTGTGTACATTCAACATCTGGCTGACAGAGAAGACAGAAAAAGGAGGTAGTGAAAGAATGTGAGCAGAGGAAACAAGAATAGAAGCAAGAAAGAAGGAGAGAAAGGAGAAAGGGATATAAAAAGGAAGGGAAACAGAGGAACAAAGGGAAGGAGAGGAAGGAAGGAGTAAAGTATAAACCTAATTTATCTGTTTAGTTTTTGCACTGTTTTTTTTTCTGACACGAATATCCATTCATCTGAATGTAATATAAATATCCAACAAGAAATTTCAACAAGTATCATCATGGGATAAAGAAATGATTTCTAGTGGATAACATTTGAAACAATATAATCATGAGATTTTTATATACAGAATTTATAAACAATTACAAAAATTAACAAAGTGATCTTGTGTATTTTTAAAAAATAAATACAAATTAATGTTTTATTTTTCCAAAATACATGATTAAATTTAATATTATTTTAGTGTTACATAAAGAGCTATATTGATCTAATACTTCTTCACATAGATAAAAATTCAAATGTTGATATCCCCGAAATTGCCTTAAAAAGAAAACAAAGGCTTTACAACTGCATTGAACTCTATTGCTAGAAGGATCTTAATTATCACTGAATGGAGTCATTTGTTAAACTAGCTTTCAATCATTCATTTCAGTTAATCCATTATTTTTTGCTTGAGGCTTAGTGGATCTTTCCATTTGATTTGGCTCAAGTACAAAAGGCAACTGAATTTCAACTAATATAAACTATGTTAAGCTCAAAACTGACTCTACATTGTGCATTCTTTGGTTTTGATTAGGGAATTGCTATTTTCTCAGTCACCATGATTTTATTTTTAAAATTAAACTTCAGCCAAAGCAAATTGATTTGTGCACTTCATAATCTAGCTACTACAATGAAAATCTATAGTCAAAAGTATGGTGATTTCTTACTTGAATATTATTCAGTACCTAGGAATGAGAATAGGGGAACACTGTTAGATGTTTCTTAGGTTGTTTTTTTAGCTAGACATCTGCTTGGAAGTTTTTATATAAAGCTATTATTTCCAACATTAAATTTTGGATGTATTATATAGTTAATTGTTCCCAACTCAATAACAAGATGAGAATAAATTTGATTTCTTAATTAATAATTTGGTTGTAAGCAATTATTTTTAATAGTTATCTTCCATACTGGTTCTGATGTTTTCAAGAGAAACAAGCTATCCTGGATCTGATATTTTATTATGATTTGAATATGAGTACCTGTACAGGTTCAAATTGTACCTGTTTCCTATCAGCCATGTGTCTCTGGGTAAATTAACTCTTTGTTTTCTCTCCCTTTCCTTCCTTTCACTTGCTTCTTTCACCCTTCCCTGACAGATCCTGGATAGCTATACCCTGAATCTGCTGAAATGTGGTCAAAAGTGATGTGCAACACTTCCACATTTCATTATAAAAATATCATCAAGCTCTTCTCCACAGAATACTCTTGCTAAGGGTAGCATGGGCATGATGGAAAATGCCTAAATTTTTAAATCATTTCTAGGACCAGAACTTCTCACTAATTAAGAACATTGATTTGGCATTACATGGGGAAAAATTAACTTCCTTTTATTGAGTAAATCACTACGATTTTGAAATTCATGTTTTAGCTACCTTACCTTCAGTAAATATCCTTCCATATTTCATTTCTTTGTTGCTTTCTTCTTCTCTCCTTTCTTTCTTCCTTCTTAGTTCTTTCTCTTTTTCTTTTCATTTTCTTTTTTTCTCTTTATTTTTCCCCTTTTCTTTTCATTTAACAAATATTTCTTCATCACTTCCTAAATGTAGTGGATGTACATGTCAACTTAAATATGGTTCCTCTTTTTTCAAACTTCTAAAATGAATGCATCAAAAAAATAAAAAGAAAACCAACTTGTTGCAAATACACTCATTAAGACATTACTGTGACAATTCTAAAGTGAGATGAAGGAATGGTTTTCCAACCACTTTGGTGTCAGATTAGAAGTTGGAAAGATGAGGGTAAAATTACAGAAGAAAAACTCCAAACTTCCTAAAACTGATTCCATGAGAAATCATTGTATTATTCCTAAAAAGTACAGAACAAAAAGGCTTTGAGATGCTATTCCTTTGCTTTCTCTGTTTGAAAACTTTGAAAAATCACACACTGAGCAGCTTCCATATTATGCTTTATATATTTAGAGACTACTGCACACTGTTGTGACAATTCACTTTGAAGTCACTCTCTGTGGTGTATGGGTTGATGAAAGAAAGTCCTGTAATCATTCTGAGTAAGTCTGGAACATGGTAAAGCAAAGAGGGATGATGGGAAATAGCCTAACCAGGTCTTCAAAAGGCCTTTTCTCTCCCTGTTAAAAAGTGTTCATTCTTAGTTACTACCCTCTTGGAAAAAACTGCGACCCTCAGGAGTTTTATTTGGAGCAACATGAATGGTTTTACTTTCAATAGTCACAAGGCAAATGACAGGTTATATTTAATTTTTTATATCTTTATTTACATGGGCCTTAGTGATATCCCTGCTTTCTGTATAATTTGATTTATTTTGGGGCATCAGAAGGAATCCATTGAAATTACACATGGGAATTTCTTACTTGCATAGCAAAGCATGTAGCATAGAGCAGAGTAGTAAGTAATATTCAGTTTTAAAAATCACAGAAAAGGGAATTGCAGGCATTTTTCTAAAGGATACTTTATACAAATGCAAAAATACTAGTTGAATTATAAGCGAGTCCAAGTTTGGAATATACTGCTGTATGTTACATAAATGCCCTAAAAGAAGTACTGATTAATTAAAATTCCCTAAGGCTTCTAATGATAAATACACAAATGTGTGAACATGAAGTGAATCATGTACAAATTATTATAGAATATAACCACAGATTTAAGAAATAGAGTATGATTTATTGTTTACAATCATTCTTAATTCAGTTTTTTAAATAATGGTGTGTTTGTTTTTTCAGTGTTAGGTTAATGCTTATTAAACAGAACGGATAATTTCAAATTGTTCTATCTTCATATTGTCTGTGAGTTTTAGGTTGCTCATGTAAGGAGTGAGAATAATAATAGTAATAAGGACACCCATCTAATTTAGCCACTAAGTGATGACTGATGGATTCCAATCATGATATTAAAATGTTTAGCCATTTGACTATAAGAAACCTGTGAGCTCCAGTATTCTCAGCTATAAAAAATAAAAAAAAAAAGTAATACCTTCTCCATAGAGGTATTGCGAAACTTAATGCTTTAGTGTGTATAAAATCTATTGGAAGAGGATTTAAATGTATAGGAAGTGCTATATCTAGATCTAGATTTAGGTATCTGTTGATACTGATTTTGTAAGACTTTGAAAATAATATATATAAACATTTTAGAAATTACCTTTAATATTGTAAGTGCTCAGCTGGGCGTGGTGCCACATGCCTTTAATCCCAGTACTCAGGAGGCTGAGGTAGGCAGAGCGTTGTGAGTTCGAGGCCGGCTTGGGCTACAACGCGAGCACAAGGCTGATCTGAGCTACATAGTGCGACCTTGCCTCAAAAAACTAGGGCCGGGAGTTTGGCTCAGTGGCTTAAGTGCCTGTCTGGCAGGCCTGAGGCTGTGAGTCCAATCCCTGGTGCCGCAAAAAAAAAAAAAAAATTGTAAGTGCTCAGTAATTAAGTCATTTAAAAGGTAGAAATAAGTGCCTAAAAATTTATTAAAGACAAATGTTATCATCACTGATTAAAATGAATAATCAACTATTTTGTTTTAAATGACTTATTATTTCAATAAATGATATTCTCAATAGCAATGAATGTCTGGTTTTTGTTGTTTTTCCAAAGAGGTCCTAACCAAAAAAGAACCTATAATTAGTGATATGTGATCAAATTCATGGCTATTATATGCCTTCTCCACAACTGTTATTTGTTTATATGTGAAGTGTTAAAACAAAATTTAAAAATATGTTCCTCTATAGCTCTTTAAGATAAAATATACTCTTTTAGATAAAATTTGAGAA